>APFE030980102.1:72490-87045 GCA_000404065.3 Pinus taeda
CATTTGAACATAGACTATTTAAAGGGGAAATTCTATCATCTTAGATCCATCTTAATTGGGTCTACCAAGTGCTTAGAGGGATATATAGGTTGGTTTTTATGATAATGAAGATATTAAATAGACTTAGGAAATTATATTGTAAAAACATCTTAAGGTGAATTGTTAAAGCATAGACATTGGACAAGTATATTTGTATACTTCTGTTTTAAACTGAAACAAATCCAGGGCTAAAAGGAATGGATTGATTGCACTAGTCATCCTTCTATAACTTTCCAACATATGCTGGAGTAAACAGATTGTAATTTGGGTAATTTTTCTAATGCAAATGGGAACATACTTGTGTATTGCAGGGTGGTTATGAGGTCCCTAGAAGTGATGAATTTGAATTTTTCTTGGTTTATATATAGTATTAGGTTTTTCTCATGCTTTCTATGAATGGCACGGGTGAATTTTATCTTACACCCACTAGATTATCGATATGTAATTTCGGTAATTTTGATTTCAAAAGATATTTTAAAGGAATGCAATGATTTCATTTGTGTATTCAATAAACACAAGATTTTATAATTGGGTAAAATATTCGCCATGCCTGGTGAGATTCGCCAAAAAATTATATATACATATCATATTATTGATAAAATCACCTTCCATTTTTCCTATATACCATGGAGATTCGCCCATTTATTATATATGTAAATTTAAGGGGGGTTCTTAAAATTTTCCCTGGTCAAGAAAGCTTAAAGAATACAAGCAAAAGTATTCGACGTATGATTTGGAACTGACAATGGCGATTCACACCTTAAAAATGTGGCGACATTATTTAATGGATAAGAAATTCCTACTAATGACTGACCATCATAGTTTAACAAACTATTTTAGGCAACCCACCTTAAATGCAAGACAAACTCGATGTGTAGACTTCCTAAGTGAATTTGATTTTGAAATAAAACATTTAAAGGGTAAAGAAAACCGGGTTGCAAACGCCTTGAGCTACAAGGTGCATTGTTTATATGAGATAATTTCTTTCAGTGAATCTTGAACAACATTTTATGAGCAGATCCGTGGATGCGCTATGCAAGATTTAACATACAAAAAATATGGTAGCAAGCAAAGATCTCGAACAACCATGAACGCCAAGTAGGATATGAGGTAAATTCTGATGAATTGTTGGTTTATAAGAAAAGCCTATATGTACCTAACCAAAGACAACTTAAGAATTTAATCTTGGATGAATTTCATAAGATTCCTTATGCAAGCCACCCTCGATACCAAAAAATGATTTCTTCTTTAAGAAAATAAATTTTCTAGCCTAATATGAAGAATAAAGTAGCAAATACATATCCAGATGCCTGGAGTGTTAGCAAATAAAAGCTAAGCACAAACACCCAGTAGGATTACTTCAACCTCTTCCGATTCCGAAATGGAAATGGGAAACCACATCCATCGATTTCATTACCGAACTACCAAATTCCAGGAAGCAAAATGACTCCATTATGGTGGTGGTAGACAAACTGAGAAAATCTTCCCATTTCATACTAGTTTAGTCGACTTATAAAGCAGTGTAGATTGCTAATATTTTTATGCAAGATATTTTTAGCTTGCATGGGATCCCCAAAATGATTATCTCCAACCATGATGTGAAATTCACATCTACCTTCTGGAAGGCTCTTTTTGAAGGATTGGGTACTCAGCTACTCTTTAGCACCACCTACCATCCCCAAACACATGGACAAACGGAGTGAGTAAATTAGGTAGTTGAAGATATGTTACAAACTTATGTAATGCAACAACCATCAAAATGGGAGGACTACCTGCACTCGGTAGAATTTTCCTATAACAATGGGTACCATACATCATTAAAGATGAGCCCTTTTGAAGTGTTGTATGACTGAAAATGCATGACACCCCTAAGTTGGAGTAGACCGAAAGACAAGTTGATGTTAGGACCCGATATGTTGGAGGAAATGGAGGGAATGGTGAAAAAGGTAAGAGCTAATCTAAAAGCAGCTCAAGATCAGCAAAATAACTTTGTTGATCGGAAGCGAAGCTTCCAAGAATTCTAAGTGGGATACCATGTTTATATTAGAGTTCTAGAAAAGAAAAGCACCTTGCAGTGGACCACATGTGCTCAATTAGCACCACGATTTTGCTGGCCCTTCCAAATTTTAGCTTGAATTGGATCAATAGCTTACTAGCTGGTCTTACCTAGCCATATTTGTGTGCACAATGTCGTTCATGTTTCTTTACTTAAGAATACATTTATGACCGTAAACACATTATCAATTGGCAAGACATTCAGGTTAGATATTTGTGAAAATTTCTCTTATTATGAGTTTATTAAAACAAACTAAATAATAATTGGCATTGTTTCTAATATGTGTAGGTCGAGAAGAAGGCGAGTTCCTGGTCGAACCTCAAGGTATACTTGATCGGAGAGAAGTAATGCTGCGGAAACGAGTTATCACCCAGGTTAAAGTGCAATGCTATCACTTTGGCCCTGACGAGGCCAACTGGGAGGATGAGCATGTTATGAAGGAAACATTTTTAGCACTATCTTAGAAGGAAAAAGATCGGGACGATGTTACATCTTGTGGGGGGAGATGTGATATCCCCAAATCTTGTGAATATTTTATTTTTATTGCAGAACAGACAGACTATTTAATTTTATCTTGAAAAGTTATTTTTCTGAGTATTTTTATTGTGCTCTAATAAAGCAACAGTTATTGGTAAATATCTTTTTTTTTTACTGGAGAATCAGTTGAGAAAAAGTTACCTGTAGAAACTGATTTCTGAAAATATTTATTCCAAGGATCAAGAGGATAAGGGTATCAGAGATCTCAAGGAAGGGAGGAGACTGTGCTAAAGAATCGGGGAAGTATGGAAATGGCTATCTCTGGTTAGGACTAGATAACACTTAGGATTGGAAGTTCTCATAGTAGGAGTTCCTAAATTTACAGGAACGGCTCAAGGAGAGGTTGTTGGACTAATAGTCTCAAGGTTGGGTGGAAGAGTAAACCAGAAATCAAATTCTGGTGTGAAATAATATGGAAGCGATGGTCCAGATTAGTGGTTGAAATCTATTTCTGTACTAGATAAATTCTTAGAAATGGATATATAATAATATAATTATATATATATTATATATATCATATATATATATATATATGATGTGGTCTAATCATTGGTTAATTTCATTATCAAAGTCAGTATGTAGATGTATTAATATGCTTATTTAATAGCTTATTCAGTGAATAAAACTGTCTAGATCAAACTTGAAGAAAACTTGTATCAGAGAAAATGTCATAAACATTATAAAAAAACAGAGATAAGAAAATCTCTGCGTAATAGAACTGAACAATAGTGCATTATTATTTTCTTTCGTAGGAACCAAGGGTAAAAAACGAAAGCATTATTAGTTATCAACAGGAAGGAATAACCATTTCTGCATTATCAACCCTAGGTTATAAAAGTAAATATATAAGGAACAAAAGAAAAGGGGAAAACCAAGAAAAATGCAGCATCAGATTAACCCTTAGAGTATCATATATAATATGAAAATATAGACTTAAAGGGACGAGCAAAACTGTAATTAACTAAACAAAGAGATGTTTCGTAATTCTGGAAAAAGGAAAGATAATAGTCATACCTACCAATACGGCAAACGAATTTCTTTAAAATAGCATAAAACATGTAACTCTACAATATTACAACAAGTGTGAAGGAAAAATCCATGAATCTATAAGAATGTCGAACAAGAAGAGCAAAACTGCCTTGCTTCCACTTTAGTAACAAATGCATTATACAACCTATATAAGGGCTTGACAAGTTATACATGGCTGAATCCAAACATAATTAGTTCACAAAGAAATAGTACAAAGGAGGTAGTGTCCCTCGTAGTCTTAAAATAAATTTAAGAACAAGAATAACCAAACAACAAGATAAATTACATTAAATCCAAACATTTATAACAAAACTATCAGATAGAGTCTAGGGTTTGTAGGGTTCGAACCCTCATTAAAAACCCTTCTGATCAAAACCCTCTAAACAAACAATGTTACTCAGATGGCTAGAGGCCATTATGGTACTTTAAAAATTCAGACCAAGGGCCAAAGAGGCCAACAAAATAACTTATAGACAAAAGCCAAGAAGGCCAAGAAAGAAACTGGAACAATGGTAATGTCTTTCGACTTCTCCAAAACTTAAAAAAAATTAGGATGAATCCTCCATATAGTGATCATGACCCTTAAGGCATTATTACCCGAAGACTACCGTGAGATAGAAACCAGGAGAGAGCTCCATCTGGCCACCACCAACTATGCCTCCTGAACTTGTCACATTAACCACCGACAGGAATGAGAATCCCCTAAGCCCTACAATTAAACTGATACATATAATAGTGGAATAAATGCAAGCGATAGGTACTTACCTGGCTAGGTCGAACTGAGGAGGCCCTCTATTGGTTGATGGCGGACTCAGGAGGTCGAACCTGTTAAGAAAGTCAGTAAAACGATTGTTAGTAGCTCCATGTGTACATTAAAATAGTTTAAGTTTAGGCATGTAACCCAAAACATGTAAGAGATTGTTTGATACCTGTACAAACATTCAGCTCCGCAACAATGCACCAAAGATCCTATTTGTATGGAGGAACAAAGGAGGAGGCTAGCTCCCACAACAAGTGCAATTACCACGGCTAACAACACAGAAATGAGCAACAATAACCTTCTACCCAAAGGCAAATATTTTGGAGGTTTCATCTCCACCGTTCAATTTCGGATCTGCATAGAGACCATCGATCTACGAGGAAATCCCGAGAAGAAGATGTAATAGTACCACCATAAAAGCAATTGCGAGGGAGCACAATAACCTAGGCCAATACAACCACAGTCATTAAGGCGACAAGGACGCACATGAGTAACTCGGCGTGACAAGCAGAGACATTAACCCTCTAACTGTGTAAGCTGCGAAAAGTCCAATTCATGAATCTCATGTGGCAGGACAAGTGTCACTTTATTAAATTGATAGATTAGTGCAATATTCAATGTAAAGATCAGTACAATGACCCTCTTGGGTCGAAAACTAATGTTATGATAAGCATCCGATACTTGTATAATAATCACTATATAAATTATTGATAAGCCAAATAACCAGATATATAATTAGGATGTAATAAACTAGTTATCCATGCTATAATAAAATTTAGGAAAGTAATTTTTTTTTTTATCATTTAAAAATGTGTGACAATTGTCATATTAACAATAAACATACCTCGATTAAAATTATTAATGTTTTATAATAATTTTAATTAAATCTAAACACATAATATAATCATTTCTATTTTGTTATAGTTAGCAATAATTTTTCTTTTTATTTAAAATATTTCCTTTTAAAAAGACACATGTAAACTTGAATTAAGCACGTAGAATCACACATCAATCATATAATAGGCTGTAAAATCTCTTTATACAAATAAGTTATATTTTAATAAAAAAATGATTAATCTTTTTCACCAATTTAAACATTACACATTAAATTTATTTATTCACAAAACTTAAAAATAAAAATAAAAAACACATTTTCTTTCTCCTTTCTGCATCAAACCAGCGCCCCTTTAATTAGGTCCGTGTCTGCCTAAAACTAGTTTTGGGTAGAATTTAACATCCCAGAAACGAAAACATATTTGAAAGGTGAGAACCTTAAAACAAAACAATTATCTATTTAACATAAAGAAATAATTTAAGTAATAGTTTTTTTATTAGTTATTAACAAAAATCATTAAAACAAAGTAACCAAAAACATCATAAACCAAAATAACAGTCATTTGAATAGTTTATATTTTATTAATTCCGTTTTTATGTGAAAATTTTGAGTAAAAATAACATTAAAAAATATTTAAACCATAATGCAGAAGATCATGAAACTCAAATGTAACCTTAAAAGACTTCGAATTTGCTACTCACCAATAAAACGAGTTAAGAATTTCTATAGTAAACCATCGTTAAAATTTGGAAAAAATATTAAAATTCAGTTAAAAGTGCATTTGTTAATGAGAAGAATGGTCCTTCATAATTATTTTAAATTTTGATTATTAAATTATTTTAAAAATACAATATAATATTTTTTAAAATAATAAAATTTAAATAATAATTTGTTTTAATGAATTTAATTATTATTAATAAAAAAACTATAATTGGGAAAAATATTTTTATTATTATTTTTTTTATTTGGATGGAAAAAAAAATTAAAGAAAGAATTATTTTTTATTTCAAGAATGAAATTAAATGATAAAAACAAATCTAAAATTAATGCGTCATTTTTTTTGTTATAATATTCTCTCAATAGTTTTACTCATGTCCAAATCTCTAGAGG
This sequence comes from Pinus taeda, assembly GCA_000404065.3. NCBI lineage: Eukaryota > Viridiplantae > Streptophyta > Pinopsida > Pinales > Pinaceae > Pinus > Pinus taeda. The sequence goes on from APFE030980102.1 coordinate 78,857, forward strand.
CCTCACTCATACGCTCATAGTATAGGAGGATAGAAGCAATATGAAAGCAAGTCCCATAACCAACTCCAACCTTTGGGGTTTTGGTGTTTGGAATCGATTTGCAGGAGTCCCACCCTGGTTCTATGAACTTTTTGCAACATAAAATTATCATAAATATATCCTTTAATTAAATCTCTAATCCCTCTAACATACTCTTGTTTTTAAAACAAATCCTACTAATGTTACAATCCTCTAATGTAAATGAAGGTGTTGCAATTATATGGAAAGAAGAAGAAAGAAAATAAACATAGAGACAAAATGCATAATGATTTACAATAAAATGAATTTCCATTATGGTGTCATAAATGTTAATGATGATAAAGGGAAAAAAAAATATTAAACATTAGGGTATGAAAATAATAAATTTTTGGAATAGGGGATTAAGAAAAGAATATTATATATATATAAAATCAAGAACACACAACAGCATAAAGTAGAACACTTTAAAGATTATAGTTTTCAATGGTGTAATGGGTAGTGAAGTAAAGACAATTTGCTAACATTTGATTGGGTTTCCAATTAATGAGTTAATGAAAAATCCATCTCAAAGCATATTGATTCTTTTGTTATACATTATAGTTGAATTTGATATACTAATTTAATCCATGGGCTTTAATACCACGGGCCACAAAACCATGTACCTGAAACCATCATTTTGGACCTAACAATTTTGACTCTTTCACCCAGTCAAGTTTTATGTATGATGTATTAGACATTTTTTATTGTTTATTTGAATGATATACCATTTTATAAAGCTACCTAGGAAGAACACATATCACACTTATGCAAGTGGTAGAGACTATGAAGAAGCACTAGTTATTGGAAAATATCAAGAAATGTGAGTTTTCATAATAGTCGTTGGTGTATTTGGCCTATGTGATTGGTGGAGGGGAGCTTAAGATAGAGCTTGTGAAGATGGAGGCCAACATGAAGTGGAGAGTGGCTATGAATATTTCATATGTTAGGATTTTTGTTGGAGTAGCATAATACCTGAGAAAAATCATAACTTCATTTTCTATAGTTACAGTCACACCACTCCACACCTAATAATGTGTGTGTTAAAGGATAAATTCCCCTAGGGTCTTGGGTTGATACCCTAGCAGATCGGAGGTTATCTATATAGAGAAACACACATTCCATGCAGCCATAATGCTAATATAAGAAAACTCTACGATAAGGGGCGTACCTGAGGTCCTATGTTTGTGAAGATCCTTCCAGGGTCCAAACCCTCTCGGAGTTCCTTTTGCTCCTTCAACCTGCAAAACAATCAATTCAAGAAAGTACAACAGTATATGGACTAAACATCATAAAGAAATCATCTTCATAGTATATTGAAAGGTAGTTAGTTATGCAATTAAAAAACCATTCACATATGATTCATAACATGGATATCATAAACATGAAGAAGATTTATATCAGGAACAAAGACAAGTGTTTCTTTTATTATAGACAAATAAATTACAGAAAGGAATAATTTCACCTGATTCGACCTTTCGCAGGCTCCAAGCGGAACTGTTCTCCAGATTTGTCTAGTCTCAAGCCTTTAACAAACTCCTTCCATGACTTTCTCCATGATATCTCAAGTAGTAGATAGACATCACCACACAAGGAAACACGGGTTTCCTGTAAATGGGGGAAGTGCAGGAGGCACTAGGATCTTCAGACCTGGTCAGGGAAATCTCAGCACAGTAATATTTCTCTCTCTTCTCTCCTCCCTTAGGCCTTCCCATTGAAGCCTTTTTATACTTCTCCCACGGGCATTGATAGGTAATCAACAGGTGAAACCTGTGATCTCCGCTTGAAATTAAGGAGATTTATTTTTTTAAGTGTTTTAAGACATATACGCGAGTTGGGCATACATAGACCCACGTACACATGCATTTATCTCAGGGCAATGTCGCATATAGGGAGTAAAACACTGTTTTTTAAATTTTTTGGACTAGGTCTCGAAGGAGGGGTTGCCCTAGGCCATGAGTGCAGCATCACAAAAATTCAAGAGTGAGATTTGGAGCTATAACAGATGCCCCCTAATATATGAGGTCAGAAGGGGTACATGATGGCCGAAATGTATTAAGAAAGTTCATGGAAAGGAAATCTATCAAAAACTGAGAAGGACTTCACCAAAGTTTAGCCTACCAAGCCACAAAAAGGAGATCAGAAAGAAACACTATCTGAGGCGGGCATACCCATGCTCAGAGAAAGTATAGCATGTCCGCATATCAAGTACAAGTGGATCCACTAAGTATACAAGTATAAAAGACTGGAAAAGACATAATGGATCATTTGATCACAATTGAACAAGTATATGTCTAAATATCACATATAAGAATGTCAATGATGCTGAAGGCTGTAGCGGATCATTGATATCAAAGACTGATCCCAAAAAGCACCAAATGAACATGATGGAATAAGATGGTACTACACTGCAAACTCAAGTGCCAGCATATAAAATGTCGCCATGGATGACTACAACATATAAGGTGTAGTGGTATCAACTAGCAGCAACAGGAGCAACTGTCAAGTGAACCAATGAATGTTGATACAACCTGAGGTCTTCACTAACCACCATGGTACATTTCTACAACATGGGAATAAATGATTTGAAGTCGACCATGTGAGAAATCGTTTGATTGCCGGTCATTGATATATACCGTTAACAAATGCGAGACTACTCAGCAATAATGATAATGAGCGTCAAGGTACCCAGTACAATCTAACAAGTGTGAATAGATGAGTTGAAGTTGAACACCTGTAAGAATCTATCAATCAGGAGCCAATGATGGTTTCCCACTGTCGATAGCGAAGGATCTGCCACTAATGACTGCAAACCCCAAGGTATCCTTCATCAATCTAGTATGAGTGTAACCCGTAGGCCAATAATGTGGAAGGAATCAGACGAAAAAGATGTAGTAACCTGATTGAAGTACGTTTCTGGCATACACAAGATGTGGCTAGCACACAACAGAAACCCTCTGAACCAACCAATAATGAAAGCTGACACAGAGGCGAGGTATCCACCAATAGGGTCAAATGGAAACCAAGGTACTGCATGAATCCCAATGTGTGATAATGTAAGTTGATGTCGAACACAAGGGAAACCACTCAGTCAAAGTCCCATGATACTGATCGATGCTGAGCATAAGGTGACCTATCAATAATGACAATAGGGCCAGGGTGCAACTCTAGGCCTATCCTCAGAGTAAGATGTTATCGTCAATAAGGACAAGACCCGCCAGCAAGAAGTCAATAGATACCTCTCAAACAAGCATGAGTAAAGGATCAATATCGCTGATGTGATGATAGACATGATACTGACAACCAGGGATGGCCGATTGAAAAAATGAGTCAAGAGACACCGCAGAGAGGCCGACTCAGGCTAACTTCCCTTGAACAAAAATCACGACTCAATGTGACCATGTGGCAGCATATGATGACTCTGTATAAGTTCATCATGCAGGAGGCACAAACGAACCCTCCATATGATTGGAAGAGATAACCAATCAGGGGAGAACTTACTCAATAACAAGGTTAAGGTGTACGTAAGTCAAACTAAATCCCGCCCAAACAGAGGAGACTTTGTTTTGAGTGCTTTGTTCAAGGGCGACACGATTGACTCTAGCTGCCAACAATAAATGGAAATATTGTTCCATTCCCGCTCTTTTTTTTGGAATATATAATTTTTTTGTTTTTTATTTAAGCTTGAAAAGGAATAAAAGGATGCTATAGTACAATGGAAATAACGAGTGTCGGTGAAGTAGATGATCTAGTTCCTAGGATTGGAACTATCCTATGCTCAATGCAGGGAAGCGAAAACTGGTCAAAGACACTCAAAGGTGTGTTCCTTCCATGGGTCAATTTGTGTCAAGTTGCAAAAATCAAAGGTATGCAAGTTCGATTTTGCAGTCGTCATGGTCAAAAGTTGGCTTAAACATGAGTCCAAGTGAAGCCGACTCAAGGCCAAAAGGTGCAAATGGTCAAAATGCAATGCAATAGTACAACTCAACACAAAGGAGCCTCTAGGGTATAAGGCCAGAACAAAGCGAAGAAGCAAAAAGGAATGAGTCTTCATCGCATAAGTCATGGCGGAACTACAGAGGACTCCCAAGCCTACTCAAATCAGAGCAGCATGGGCAACAAATGTCAGTGAGGTGCTAACTATGATGCCCATGTAAAGGATGGCTTCTACCATCGTATCATGATTTAAAGAATCGGCGAGTGAAAGTGGTTTACGAACCATACACAATGGGATTGACCCTATGGCAAATGTATCGACAAATGGAGGATAGTAAGCATAATGCAACAAAAAAATGGCTTCCCTAACCTATATTCTAGTGAGAAAATAATACCTGCCATGACGGGTCAGTAGTCATGGAACCGTCTCGAAACTGTCGAAAAAACGTCCAAAATGTCCTAAAAGTCAAACCATTCTCGACATTCCAAGCTCCCAAGTTAAAAGTTACATGAGACCATACAGAATCAAGTTTTGAAAAAAATTGCATTTTCAAAGCCTATAAAAGAGTTTTTGGACTCACCATTTTCACCATTTGAGTTTGAGAGCAGAGAAGTGGAGCAAAAGGAGCAAACTTTTCATACGCCAAATTCAACTGTTCAGGTTCTTCCAAAATCCCCTGGTAACTCTTATACTTGACTTGCAATCAATTGTGACTAGTTTTAGAATTTCTAATTTATGTTTTACCGTTGAATTTTTTGCCAAAAATTTCACCGCGGCGTATACACAGGTTGGAAATATGAAACTCGTGTACATGCGAGCCTTACACGCGACTATGTGTAAATGGACCCGCATATATGCCGCAAACATTTCAAACAAAAAAACTAACGGTCTAAATTCATTTTTTCTTCACGATGCCAGTCACTTGGCGATAAAGAGAGCATACTGCAGTGGATGATGAGGTCATGAACGATCCTAATGCTTTGGATGCCTTACGAGGATGTGGTTTGCTAAAATTCTTCAAACTGCCAAATATGAAAGCAGACACATGTCTAGTTGAGATTCTCATTGATTATTGGAGTATCGAGGATGATGCATTTATGATTGACCAGATGCCACTCAGGATAGAAGTGTAAGATATTTATTTCATCACAGGCCTTTCCCGAAGGGGAGAGGTAGTACATTCCAGGGGAAGGACACGAGGAAGTCTCTCGATCGAGGACTACGCACATATCTATTTCCTGAGACATCAAAAAAGGTTGGAAGTAAAATTTCAATCACACATGTGGAGAGTTTATCACTGAGGATAATCCAGTTCACTATAGCTAGAGTGAACGGATCAACTTCTCTACACTAGGCATCACGACTAGCCATGAGCTTGGCAGTCAACTGTTTCACCATCGTATTTGACTGGTATACTCCTCTTCTGGCCAGCCTGAAAAGCCAACTCACTTCCATCAAGAGAGGGAAGACCAAAATCTTCGGATATGGGACTATTTTGTGTTCTTTCTTTTTTGAGAGGGTCCCTGCACTTCGTCCTAGAGTACCGATTTCAATTAGCACCCCACGAGATCCACGCATGGGCAAGTGGGCTGACTTGATGAAACGTCTAGGAGGTGGGGACATCCCACGGACTGCATTTGACGATGACTTCTTCTCCTAGTGGGAGTGGAAAATCATTGCCATAGGTGACTACCCTTATGTTGGGTTGGATTTCCAAGGAGATCTCGATCTAGTATTACCATTGACCGCAGCATGGGGCGACATTGGTAAGTGTTTTATGATCTTATGATTTTTTTTTATTTTTTCAAATATAATAATGAATTTTGAAAAATGTTTTTGATAGGATTCAAATGACTAATATGATGATCATAATCTAGATATTGAGCCGGTACGACCAGATGATTTCCCACGGCACCGACGTCGTGGTCGAGGGGCCGAAGAGGTAGTTGCAGACATAGAGCGAGTTATACACACAGTACATCGGCACTTGTTGAGACTAACTCATGGAGTACCGATGGCGGACGTAGAGGGACTTCTTGTAGAGATGCAGTGTCATGTGGTTGGCATGCCACGAGACTGGGTTCACACTTTTAGGCATGTGGGCAGTGCAGTTGACCTTAATTTTATGGTGATGAATAATTGATGTCCCAGTCTAATGCTTGATTAGCGATAGAATCAGCTAACCAATTATGAGACATTGAAATGTGCAAATAATTAATATAAGTAAATAATCTTTGCAACAACCTCACCCTTAAATATTGGTGATATAAACATGGATCCCTTACCTGATAAATGTTATTCAATTGTGACACTAACAATTGTGAATCTAGATAAACTACCAATGAGTCGATTTCATGAGAAATTGCCTCAGATAGTAAATTAATGACAACAGTATACTCAGCCATATTATTTGAAGCGGGGCCAATGCATACTCCCCTTGATACCATCAACTAACTAGTTGGATAGTAGAGTACCCAAGCTGCGGAAGCGAGGTTTCGAGTGTACCAACTAGCACCATCAACGAATCCAAAATAGACCAAGTCATCCATCAACACCTGCCACAGCAGATCAAAAAGTGTTGATATAAAAAAAATCTCGATGAGATATGTACAAATATACACAATGTACAAAGAAGCCATTGCCTAGCTACTACTTAAGAAAAGTACTTCTTGAGGTAGAGCCTATTTCGGGGGTTCGCCAACTTATTTCCTTCAAAATTGATTAACTCATACGACCCTTTTTCTAAAACTCGTTTAATTATGAAGGGACTGTACCACATAGGCTTGAACTTTCCTGCCCCCAAGGCATCCTTATCTTGGTCATAGACCAAGACAAGGTCGCCTTCAGTAAAGACTCGAGGATGGACAACTTTATCATACTGAGTTTTAGCCCTTTTCTTATTAGCCTCATTTACTGTGGCAACATCTTGACGCTACTCATTGAGATGTTCCAAGTGAAGGAGGCGCTCTTCGAGGCTAGAAGTCTCTGGAAGGAGCACAACAGCTAACTTAAGAGATGGGATTTCACATTCGATAGGAAAGATAGATTCCATCCCATAAACTAACTGAAAAAGTGTAAAACCTGTAGCAGTCTTCATGGAGGTTCGATATGCCCAAAGAGTCGGATACAACATAAGGTACCAATTGGATCGATTTTTGTCGATTGTCCTTTGCAGGATCGTCTTAAGAGATTTGTTCACTGCCTCAACTTGTCCATTGGCCTGAGGATAATAAGGAGATGAATGTTCCTACCAGAAAACCAATTTGAGATCCAATTCAGACATTAGTTGATTCTAGAAATGACTTCCGTGGTCAGTGCCAATCTCTCTCGGGATACCCAATCTTGAGATAATTTAATTAAAAAGGAACAATGCCATTGTTTCACTATCATTTTTATAAGTGGCCATGGCCTCCGCCCACTTGGTGAAGTAGTCTATGGCCATGATAATGTACTTGTGATTCACTGCTGAAGGCAGATTACAAGTTGTAAAATCAATACCCCACTTAGTAAAGGACCAACAATGACAACGGGAAAAAGAGGAGCTGGATGAGCACACATCTTCCAAGTATAAATTTGACACGGGTGACAGCGTTTGACCGTTTCAACACAATCCTTGAAGAGAGAAGGCCAAAAATAGCCGGCATGCAAGATACGCTGAGTTGTAGCAAGCCCTAATAGATGACCACCACAAGCTCCACTGTGGCAGTCATTTAGCACTGACTTTGCTTCCTCTAAGGTTAAAAAGCACCGAAGGATTGAATCAACCCCTCGACGATATAATGTATCACCAATGATAACATAATTTTTAGCCAGGTGACGTAATTTTCGACGTTCATCCTTAGAGAAAGTAGAGGGAAACTTCGAAGTCTGGAAATAGACAATGATATCTCCATACCAAGGGTCAAGTGAAGAGATGAGGAATAAATGTTCGTCAGGAAAACTTTCCTCATAAATAGTATCCTCTCCACAAGGTAGCTTGGAAATTAGCTCGGAAAAAACCATAGATTTCTTAGACTTGGCGGACAAGAACTCGAGATCAAATTCTCGTAGAATGACTATCCATCGATTATATTTGCCCCCAATTACTCGCCTACTGAGGACAAACTAAAATGGATTGACTGTTGCTAAGACAAAAGTTTTGCGTAGAAAAATACAATGACGGAGCTGTTGGACAATATGGACAACTGCCAAGGCCAAC
>APFE030980102.1:95009-112853 GCA_000404065.3 Pinus taeda
CCCAACCTAACACAGGGTCCAAAACCAAAATTTTCCGGGGCGCTGCCCCGGACCCCATAAAGTGGGGTTACGAGTACCCCTCAAACCCCTTGTTAACTATGTGGAAAGAATTAACACAACCCAACAGGATAGAGATTTGATTATAACCAGAAAAACTGTCCATGAAGGAAAAAATCTCATTACCCGCACACTCGTCAATAATCTGATCAATGAATGGTGTGGGGTAATTATCTTTCGGACAAGCCTTATTTAGGTCTCTAAAGTCGATGCATACTCAGGTTGTTCCTTGCTTTTTATCCACAGGGACTATATTAGAAACCCAATCGGTAAGAGGAACAGGGTATATAAAACCCGCCTTGAGCAGCTTCTCTACTTCAGCTTTAATGGTTGCTGCTTTTCTAGGGTTAACCGGTCAAAGCCTTTGACGAACCAGTTTGGCATTTTCATACATCTTGATCTCATGTTAAACTATAGAAGGATCAATGCCAGGAATTTCTTCATAAGACCAAGCAAATACATCTCGATGTAAATTTGAACTTCTTCAGGGGAACATTCGATTCCGAAGAAGAGATTCTCAATCACGTTAGGGTCCCTAGAAATGTTTATAGATATCCTTTTTGAAATCACCGACATATTACCTTCAGCACGAAAATGTGCTGGAGCCAAAGGATTTGATATCATACAAACATCACTAATAAAGAGCTCGGAGAACCTATATTCTACTTCCTGCAATGGAGGAAGAAAACATGAACGATGGTGTAAGTCTTCCCAAGGTCGATCTACACCCATCATTATTTCTAGGGTTGCTTCTTCAGAAGGTAAAACCGTATCTAAGAAGTCCAAGGCAGAGGTAGAATCAAGGGTCTAGGTTGGGGCCACATCACCATCCAACTCCTCTTCGGAAAAAGGAGCAGAGTGGTCGTCTGCAGAGTTAATGATAGATTTATATCTGAGCTTAGTTACAAACATAGGGAATTCCATTCCATTGATTTTTCCTTTAGCTAATGTGGTTGTAGGTTAAGGCAAGGTCCAAGGGTCTGAAAAATAATGAGTTCGAAAGAACTCTTGTCGAGGAGACTCCTTAGTTGATGAAATGACATTGATTCGAGCGATAGGAGAGGGAAAATCAAAGGTACCCATCAATTAAGTATACATCCCAACTCCTAGATTCTTAGTAGGCGGAAGAGGGTTATCCACTAAAGGGATAGTAGAGTCAGAAGTTGCTTGAGGATCGACTGGACAATAGTCCAATTGATCAACCTTAATATTTTCCCTTCATGAGGAAAGCAGATGACATGAAACAGAGTCAAAATAATGATGTCGATTTCGTATACCCAGTTCCTTCCTAAGAGGAAATTGTAGTCTAGGTTAGCATCAATGACTTCTACTTCAATATTGATAACCTTCCCCCCCAATACATATGGGAAAGGATGGGATAATCCCATGCAGCCTATGAGAATGTCCATCAAATGCAGTCAGGAGGGTAGGTGAAGGAACAACTGAAGGCGATCCAATGGCCTTCCAGAAAGACATCGACATGACGCACGTGGAAGCTCCTTCATCAATAACAGTACAAAAAATGTTAATCTTCCAGTATGTAGACTTTATTTGAAAATCCATATGATAAGGGAGTCACTTTTTGACATTTAACATGTCGAAAGTGAGCACTAAAGAGTTAGTTGGATCAACTACCGCAATTGCCGAGAGTAAAGCACTTTGTTGAGCTGGACACGACTGGAGAACCTCTAAAGCGGACATGGAGCATGGACTCTGAGCTAGATCCTCAACAATGGAGTAGTTCTGGGCAGCCCTAGCACTAGGATTAATAGTCGCTTGTTTAGCGGAACCTTTCGGTATCCATGGTATAGTCTCGACAGGGGGTCGCTCAATATGAAGGTCAGTATTTTCGAGAGTAGTTTTGTCCTTGGAAGTTTCAACTTCACCATAATCATGTGACCGAGTAGCTACATGGACATTCGAACCCATCTTGAAAACATTTGATGATTTCTCCCCTTCCTGGCTACCCCCTGCGGAGGTACCCAGGTTTGAACTCATGCCAGCAAGAAATTTCTACCATTGGGGAAAAGGTTTGCTTAACATAGCTTGAGAACTAGAAGTCCCTTGCCACCTTGACAAGCGCTGAGCTTCCTAAATATTTGGGCAAATATGAGTTAAATGGTCTCCACTGCACAACTTGCATGGAAACTTGACTTTCTTTCAAGACTCTTTTCTACCACCACCAACATTATTGCCGGATTTAATTGCATCAGCCTTCCCATCTTGATTCTTTTTCTTACCTCTTCCTTTCTTTTTCACATTGGAATTTTGATTTCCTTTTGTGTTATCATATTGGATGACATTAATCGAAGAGGGTTGGGAAGACGAAGGGTTAGATGATGTCACCTGGTTGTTAGGAGCAGTTTGCAAAGACAATTGCTGCAATTGGCTCAACAAGTTCACCCCATTTTTGTCTACTGATCCAATGATACCATCCACAAGGGGACCTGGCTTCAACTTGGCTATATCAACCTTAGATCCAGGAGCATCTGACAAGATTTTTTATAGGATCCCAGACTGACAGTAGATCAATTCTAATTGCTGGGCCCTAAAAATAGCTTGCTCCTCAAAATAGACTCTGGACATGGAGACATCATTAGATATTTCAGGTTGTAAATATTTCAAAAACCATTCGAGACGGTATTCCAGATGGATTTTGGCTTTAATGAGCCTCTTTATCTGTCTCCATTCCTCAATATGGTCAGAAATGTGGGTTGCCATGTCCTGACGAAAAGTGGCCAGAAGTTTAGTTTCGACATCATAATGGACAAGCAACTGGAAATGATTTAAGGAAATAGTAGCTAAGTCAGCGAAAGATATAAAGCTAACCCCTGGCAAATCTATATACTATTTGGCCGCATTACCAGTCAAGGGGCGTTCAAAAAGTCTCAACCTAATCGAGTCATCAATAAGGGATTTTGATGAGCACCAAAAATGGAATGTGGTTACATGGTCGCCTCGGTCTTCACCGCCCTTTCCTTTGAATTTTGGAATGTTCGAAGGGAGTTTGGTTGGGACTGGAGGCCAGGCCGAATTATATTTGATTGGATCGTTTGTTAGTTTTGTGAGATATGGCAAGTTCAAAGTTTCCAAAAAAGGAAGCCTAGGAGGACCTTGGGGAGTCCACCCAGACTGGGCAGAGCTCCCAAAGTTCTAAAAAGATTGGCCTGGATTTTGAAAGGCACCAGGCTGCCCGAAGTATCTAGTAGAACCAGCTAAACCAAAAGGTGAACCTTGTGATCCAGCAAAACTCGGAGTTTGACCAACTCCGACCGCAAAACCTCCATAACTGGCGAAGCTTCCTCCTAAAGGATTATAAGGAGTCGACAACCCCTGATAAGGATTCCAAGAAAAAGCTAAGGGAGGAATACTTCGAAACAAATTAACTGTGGAGTACAACCCATTCCCTTGTTGGCCAAAAAACGGATTCCCAGTTCCCATGCCACTAACTGCAGGGTTACTCCAACCTTGGAAAGGATTGCTGCTTTGTCCTGTAGAAAAAAAAGGCATAGATCCTACTGTCAGGTTGGAATGTGGTATATGACCACTTCTGAAAGGAAAACCCTGGAATGAAGTCGATCCACCCATCATGGATGTGGAGGCACTAAAAGAAACTGACAGAATACCCTATGAATGGGTGCCAAACGGGAAAAATCCAGAACTAAAAGAATTGGTTTGGGAATTTCCACTCGTCGAAGGAATGGAGGTAGACCCAACTAAGGATGTGCTAGCAAAAGACCCAAATAAGGAAGTAGAGGGGATGGAAATAGTTCCTCCCCCTTGTACTAATGTTTAAGTCTGCATAGTTGTAGCACTTATATTAGAATCCATGCTTCCAGTAGTGTTCATCGATGGTAAGTGCGTAATGTGACCTGGACTTGATGGTCTATGCATCGGAGTCCCAACGTATCATAATACTTCTGGATAACTAGAAGGTAGGGGAGAATTTAGAGCCATTAATGACTCTGTGAGTTCTTATACTTCTATGTTATCTTCCGTCCGAAAGAGAACTCCAGAAAGAACTAGAGTGTTCCTTTCTTGTTCTGTGGAAGTACCAGGCCTATTTTGAACACTAATACCCCCAAGAGGGGGATCAATCCTTGATGCGTCAGCTGCCACGGGATGAAACCCACCGGCAATATTACCTCTGCGCCGTCTAGGAGAAGGCTCTAAACTTGGTGTTGAAAGACTACGAAGTCTTTGAGACCGTCTAGGTGATCGGTTAGCCACTTTGAATTTTTTATTAAGATCTAACTAAAGACTGAAAAAATTGAAAGCTAGGCCAGCTAGGAGCATAGAGCACACACTATAAAGTCCCTAAAAGATATCAGCCAGTTAAACAACTTTCAAGTATTTCCGCTCTGAGTGATGAGGACCGGACACCAAAATACAAGAAAGCGAAGTAAGGGGCCTTCCGAAGATAGTCTGGGATAATGACGGCCCAATCCTATCAGCGAAGTTAACAGAGGAAGTTACACTGACCTCCTAACAACAACCTGTGCCGGTGCAAGCCCCCAAGCTTCGCAAGGGTGACGTCCAGTAGTATCGTTGAGAGTGATACAACGTCGACCTTAGGTGCCACGAGATTCCCCTCCACAACCACCTGTGTAGATCCCTAGGAGTAGCAACTATGGTTACCAACTCATGTCAGAAGCCAAGTGGAACAATCTTGAGGTAAGATCCGACAAGTAGGAGAGGGGGTATCTCTCTTCCCTATCTTCAAAAACCCTCGTGCTAACTCCTAGATCCGGAGTTTTCCTGGTCTCCCTAACGCTATTGCATTTTCACTCACTATTCAAACTCCTATGTTTGACAGTTTAAATGGCCTTGGATTTTTATCTCTCCACTCGCCTAATCCAAGGCCCTAAAATATCCTAAAACTTGTTGGTGTGTCTAACTTGACAATTATAAAAAGTTCTAGTATATTTTAATTAGTGCTTGCTTTTAAATGGGTTGTTCTTTAAGTCAAAGGATAAGTAGAAGTGAAACTAGTGGTGTTTTGACGCAAAAGAAATTAATAAAAACCAAACTATATGTAAATGCACTTGTTTTTGTTTTTCGATGAAAGAAATTTCTACTAGGTTCAGAGGAACTTCAAAGAAAACAACAAGTTTTTCTCTTCTTTTCTTTTACTCAAGCTTCACACTCACAAAAATAACAAAACTATGGATGCCTAAAAAGATGCAAAAAATTATCCTAATGCAATAAGTATATGTTGATGCAAACTTCAAAACTACTCTTAAATCAAGAAATACAGTTACTTGTTTATCAATTTCTAATTTTCCACTTAAAATGTTTAGATAGAATTAAGTTTTTGATGCTCATTTCATCCAAACACTAAAAGCAAGTTTCAAGACAAAAAAAAATGCACTTTCACTCATAAAAAGAAAAATAAATCAAAACCAAGTTCAAGAAAGAAAAACCAAGTTTCAAGAAGTTTTCTTCAAAAGCAAAACAAAAATGACTTTTCAAAAGTGATCTAAACAAGACCAAAACTTTATGATCGAAGAATAGGCAATAAAACACTTTGTGAGTTTGCAACACAAAACAAGTGAGAACTCAACAAAAACATGTTTCAAAATACTCTTGACAATCAAAAAGCAGCAACAAGAGCTTGGCAATAAAGACCAAAAGATTGAAAATACAACTTTCAAGAGCTTGGCAATAAAGACCAAAAGATTGAAAATACAACTTTCAAGAAAGTGTGAACCAACAACTTTCGGAAAGCAAGAAAAGGAGATGGTCATAAATATACAGTTTTGACATGCAAACCAAAAAGTCGCCAAAACAAAACTTGACACAAAGATTGAGATCAACCTTTTTTCCCTCAAGACACAGAGTAGCCAAGATTCCTAGCAAGAAATCTTGTGTGCTTAAGCAAAAATGATGACATTCGCAAGAAAAACAAATAAGACCAACACTTTCCACAATCAAAGAGAATTTGAAATCAGATACTTGCTGTAAAAATAAAGACTGACACTGAAAAGTAACTGTTCAAGACTGAATCAGACCAGCAGACAGACCTTCAGAAACAAAAAGATTTGAAAAATCTTGAACATTTTAAGATATACATGATTGTGTTTGTGCACAGATGCATGTATACATGATTAAGCTTAAGGAAACATGCGTATGTGCAAGTTTACTTAAGGAAATGTGCGTATATACGCTTCTGTAAACTTAAAAAACAACGTATATAAAAGGTTTCAAGAAAAAGCAAAAAACTGTCTGAAGAAACTGACCAAACTTACAATTCAAGTTCCTACAGGGATAGACTACACGGTAACAGTAAGAAAACAGACAACTGAGCCCTGATTGGCTTGAATAAACCCAAACTAGGAACAACAATATTGTTGTCCCCAGTGGAGTCGCCAATTCTGTTAAGGGATAAACTCCCCTAGGGTCTTGGGTTGATACCCTAGTAGATCGGAGGTTATCTATACAGAGAAACACACATTCCATGCAACCATACTGCTAATATAAGCAAACTCTATGATAAGGGGCATATCTAAGGTCCTACGTTTGAGAAGATCCTTCCAGGGTCCTGTTGTGGCCACCAACAACCGCCCCTCCTTATGAAGTATTATTGCTAATACTAAATAAGTGGGGACCCTGAATAAAATAAAAAAAATCAGTTAGTTTTACATTTTCTTTTTTAGATGAAACTTACAACATCATGGACTTAGGAAAATACCTTAAAAAATCTAAAAAACATAAGTTTCATAATGAAGAAAATTAAATTCACTCCTTAAAGGATATCGCATCGCTCAAAGGATGATAGGATACACCTTCTAAATGAGTGAAAATGACAAAAGGCAAGATTGCGACGTGAAACCTTATCGCATCGCATACACTGAAGAAACACTCATATTGAAAAACTTTAAAAAAATCGCCGATATGCGATATCGCATATCG
This sequence comes from Pinus taeda, assembly GCA_000404065.3. Classification (NCBI taxonomy): domain Eukaryota; kingdom Viridiplantae; phylum Streptophyta; class Pinopsida; order Pinales; family Pinaceae; genus Pinus; species Pinus taeda. The sequence goes on from APFE030980102.1 coordinate 101,979, forward strand.
CACATCGCAAACATCACATGAATTACACAAGGATTATAACGATTTGCGATATTGCAATACTGGGACACTACGACATTGCGATACCACAAAGTTGCGATACTTCGACCTTGCGATAACAAACAACACGATGACATTGGGATATTGCGATATTGCGATACTGCAATCTGCGACATCGCAAAGCAAAATCGCGGGACCCCTCTATCGCAGTTGGTTCTGGCTCACTATTCGAGAAAACGTTTTAGCCAAGAGTTGGTCATGTATTTTAATGTGAATTAATGAGTTATTGCCAGTTGTTAATGAAGTAGGGTGTTGTGTTTTTCGAAGAAATAGCTCACGTAAGGTGGCATGTTTTGCATATCTTTGGCATTTAAAAGTTTTCCTGTCATTTGTCTTTTATCATTACTTCCACCTCAACGTAAACTGCAGGAAAGAAGGATAAAGCGTTATACAGGGTACTATGTAGAAAACTACGAGGAGGGAAGGCATCGCTCCAATGTACATTTGGGAAGGCACATTTAATCCACTCAAGGAAGAAAAAGAGCCGCAGAACTCTTCTGAGGCATCTATCACAAATTTCTCGTATGCAACCATGGTTGAATGGGTAATGAATGATGTTGATACCAGAAACAGACAATTTAATTCTCAGGGTCAAGAGCTCACAGAATCACTATTTTTACAAATTTTGAGCTTTATACCAAATGAGAGAAAAAGGCGCAAGAGGCAAAAACCACATCAGGGAAGCCCGAATCAAGAAATAGAGGCAGTTTCCGATGCGCGATTAATGCTTAGCGCTAATCGCGCATCGCTAAGAAAACTTGTTCGAAAAGGAAGGTCCCTAGTTACTCAATCACCTGCGAGCCCTAAAAATTGCAAGAAATCAGCGATAGAAGCAAACTGGAAACATAAGACTGAAGGAAAAGCAGAAGAAGTCCAAGGGTTAACCAAATTGAAATGAATTTTTTACTAGGCATACATGGTAATGATACATATTCATTGGATGATTCTCAAGCATATCATCAATTTTACTGAGAAGATAATGCCAGCTCTTGCCGATTCTGTTTTCTTAACTCAAACAAAGGCGGAAGGCAGTCAGCCGACTCTACTCAGGAAAATACTGAATGCTTGTGACATTAAGGAGTAGATTTAGAAATAATTAGATAGTAGATTTAATTTTAGAAATAGTTTTGCTTAGAAAGAGGATGGTCATTTAAACCGAATCCTCAATTTCTGTAAATAATTTATTTAGTTAGTAGTATTTAAACCCTTCTCATGCATTTAGAGAAGGGTCCAAAAATTTATCAAAAACTTGTCCTCATAACATGCACTTTTGCACCCTCAGAGGAGGTTTTGGTGAATGAATGGAACAGGGTTTATTTGATATTTGCATTTGATATCTACTACTGATGTTGCACTTCTCTACTCTTAGTAGATGTTAAATCAAGGAGAGATAAATCAATTGTCGCTTGAAGCTCATGAGTAGGACTAGTTATAAATGGTACTTTTATCTCTTAACCATTTATGCTTATGTGTTAAAGTGATATTCAGTTTTCAATTGTTTATATATTACAGCATGAATGTCTGAGTTATCATTTGGCATTTTTGTACAATGATAACTATTTGTTTATGTTTAGTGTATGAATAGCTTATTTATGCGATAAGTTTTAGCAACTGTTTCGTCTAACTTCTTATATGAAGTAGTTCATATTTATCGAATTCTTTTCTTATGATAGCTGAATGATCTTTATTACCAGTTATTGTTTGAAATATTTTTAGATCGCATAGAAGAAAGATCACACCCTGGGTTAGCATAAATTTCAATGTTTTTCTGTTTATTAGAATACAATAGCATAGCATTAGACTAGATAGAAGTATTCCATTTTGAACAGAAACACCTATCTTTCTCACACACACACACTGAATTGGGAAAATGGTCCCATATCCCCAGTCGGACCCGCTATACCAAATGGATAAGGAGATGCCAACCAAGGTCCGGACTGGGCGGTTATCCCCCTTGTTGTCGACCCGATTTTCGGGGCCTTCAACATATTTGGCGCTAGAAGGAGGGCCTGAACTATGAATGGCAGGTAAATGCAAATCAAAATACCATTTTGAGAGTAAATCGCCCTCACCATCTCCTTCGACTTCTCCATTACACTTAAATCCAGAGTTAGAAGTCGCTAGAGCATCATCCGCTGCTACAAATCCTAACATCTCAAAACAATTTGTTACTGAACCTCCTGAAGTTGGATCTCTGATTCATAAACTTCAGTAATTTTCCATTTCCCCTCAAAGATTTGATAAATCTCAGGGCAGCGTGACTTCGCAGTATAACCCTGCTCATCCCCTGACCAAATTAAAGAGTGAAAAGTTCGGTGTTCGGCCAACCGAACTACCTCTTCCCAAAAGGAAAAGAGCAAGGAAGTCACCTAAAGGGTCCGACAGCGAGACTCTTTCATCAACATCATCCATCTCAACCTCTCCACCGCGAAGTCAACCATCTACTCCTCTACCCCAGACCATTATCAATCCACCTAGTGGAATCCCTACAACTCCTCCTCAGTCATCTGCGATCATAATCACCTCATCTTCTCAACCACAGGGATAATTTTATGTAAATCCCCTTGTTAGCAGTTCAACAATGGCCCAGTCTCCATGGAACAATCGTGGGGCAATCTTAATGCCTGCGCCCTTGAGTCAAATACCGGCCCATCCTGAGAAATGGCTGCCTAAGTTCAATCCTGAGGCAGGCATGCTAGAAGAAGAGCATATAAACAACTTTATGCTATCCATCAACCTCAACGAAGTTACTAATGAAGATGTTGTTGTTCGACTATTTCCTTATACCCTACAAGGAACAGCCGGATCATAGTATTTCTCATTACCCTCTGGATCTATTACCAGTTGGGACGTCTTCCAAGACCAATTTCTAACCAAGTTTGGTGATGACAGGTCTATGGCAACGTTAATCAATGACCTATCCAACCTTAGGGCAGAATCTAGAGAACCGATTAAAGATTACAATCTACGTTTCAATAAAATTCTAAACAAAATTCCTACTGCTTCCCAGCCTAGCGAGGAAGTGCGATGTGAATGGTATATCATTGCATTACCATCGAACATAGCAATCTTCATGGATAGGGCTAATAAAACAACCCTTGCCGAAAACATGAAAGAAGCCATAGCAGTAGAGAAACATATAATAGCCTTGGAGAAGAAATCTGCGATAGAAGAACATAAGTCTAAGAAGGTCACATTCAAAGAAGAGTCCAAGAAGAAACAAGCAAAAGATCCATTCGATTTGGACGGATTGCACAAATTTCTTAAGACCATGTCCAATGATATGGTCGACATAAAAAAGCAAGTAGCAGAAAATTCTTCAAAAAAGCCCTACAGAGATTTTAAAAGAGGTCCGTCAACGGATTCAAGGCCACCCAATGCTATAACAAGTGCTGAATCTGAGGAAGAGGAAGAGGAAATTTCCATTGAAGGGAAAACCGATGATGAAGAAGTTGTAGAATTACAAGGAATATGGGATTTCATCCTCCCACAAGATAAAGATCAAGAAGTATTCCCAGTTAACACACGAAGTAGAAATCATTTTGATCCTCGCCAAACTACCCCAAAACCAAAGAGCGCAATCTCTGCAACAAAGGATAAAGTTGCAACAAATAAAATGACATCTAAAGCAACTCAAACTAGCCCAATCCAAACAGATTCACATACTCCATCTAAAACGTTGATCGTTTCGGATGAAATGGAGTACAATATCATAGAAGACATGAAAAAGACTAGGGAAAATATCACTCTATACGAATTGAGCAAGCTAAAGCATGAACAAAAGATAATGATGAAAGAATTACATGTTGTGCCAGTTGCAGCTTTGCCTGCCTCTGTAATTTTTCAAGCTTCTCAGAACATGGGAAGACCTCCAACTAATACGACTAACAAGATTGATCCAAACGACATCACTTTAATTGGAGGTAGATCGAGATCTCATACCCCTCCTTTTCTCCTTACTTATGAAATTTTTAACAAAAATGTACATAATTGTTTAGTGGATTCAGGTGCTTCATCGAATATTTTACCGAAGTCCATATGCACCAAATTAAACATTCAACCACAGAAATCCGCTGTCTGCATAGTTCAGCTGGATCGATCTCAAGTCGAAGTCATCGGCAAACTAAATCAAGTAACTATAAGGCTGTCATCCAACCTGAAGGTATGTCAAGTGATTGACATTTTAGTGGTTGATATCCCTGAATTTTATGGCTTAATTCTTAGCAAGGATTGGTCAGAAAAACTACATGGATACTTTGCAACTGACTGGTCGCATATGCGGTTTCCTTACAATGGTAAGCCAAATCAAATAAAAGTTGAACGAGAATTACATCAGAAGTACATAGTAACAGAGTTAGAAGGGGAAAATGAACCAGTAGCATATAACAGTAGCATAATTGGCAATTACTCAGTAGATTCTTTTCTCGACAATTTTAATGCTCATACGTCCCCATATTTAGAACATTCCATTTTGTCCCAAGTCGAAAACTTTTATCAAACGGATAGTTCAAAATGTATCAATTTTTTAGATAAACCTGTAAATAAATATTTGTTTTGGAAATTATTTTTTAATGGTTCTAAATCCAACGAAGGAGCAGGAGCATGGTGCGTGCTAATTAGTCCAAAAGGAGACAAAATCACGTTAACATGCAGGCTCGAATTTGATTGTACCAACAATACAACAGAATATGAGGCTTTAGTTCAAGGGATGTACAAAGCAATCGGGCTAAACATAAAGTACCTCCAAGTCTTCGGAGACTCTGAAATTGTAGTCAGACAGGTAAGGAATACTATACATTGCCTGTCAGGTCATTTAAAACACTATCAATCTTTAGTTCAAGATCTGACTGAGCATTTTACAGCATTCAATATTTCATCAATTCCCTGACTCCAGAATGCAAGCGCTGACCTTTTAGCTAACGTAGCTTCTAAGCTCATTCCTTCAGAAGATTTTAGTCTAGATAGATTCTCAATAGAATTAATCTTTAGACCTTCTATTCCTGACAACATCACAAATTGGAGAGAATATTCAACGACGATCCTGATATCGTAAATTTCCTTACTTCTGAAGGATCCTACTCCAACCAAATAATCGACGAAGATCAACATGATCGGCAATTACAGCAAGATAGCACTCACAATGCTATACCTAAATCAATGGTCAAGTTAGAAGACCTGTACGATTTGAAAGATCGGCTTAAAAGGTCCACCAATTCGAAGCTCCAAAGTTCGACCTTGAATTACGAATTGATAAACCTAGGAACCGATGCCAAACCCCAAAACATAAATCTAGGCCTTGGCCTAGCCCCAGAAGAAAAGCTAGCATATATTCGTCTTTTGAGACAATAAAAAAATGTTTTTGCTTGGAATTATGATGAACTTAAAACATACGACACTTCTATCATCCAACATACTATTCCGATGATCGATAATGAAAAACCTATCCAACAAAAATTGAGAAAGATTCATCCCAACTTAGAAAATCAGATAAAAACTAAACTCGATAAGTTGTTGAAAGCTAAGAAAATTTTTCCCGTCAGACATTCTAAATGGGTCTTCAATATGGTACCTGTTAGAAAGAAAAACGAAGATATTAGGATTTGTATTGACTTTCGCAATCTCAACAAAGCCTGTCAAAAGGAAAATTTTCCCTTACCACCTATGGAGCAGATATTGCAAGCAGTGGTAGGCTCAGAATTAATGTCTTTCTTGGATGGATTTTCAGGATACAATCAAGTTCTGGTACATCCTGATGAGCAATTGAAGACCACATTCAGAATTAAATGGGGCACATATGCATATCGAAAAATGCCATTTGGTTTGATTAATGCTGGTGCCACATTCCAAAGAGCCATGGACATTGCGTTTAAAGGTTTAGTCAATAAATATGTAGTAATTTATTTGGATGATATAACCATGTACTCCAAGAAACGAGGCGACCATCTCAAAGACTTGAAGCAAATATTCCAACGATGTTTAAGGTACGGAATTTCACTTAACCCAAAGAAATCTTTTTTCGCATTAAGTGAAGGGAAACTTCTAGGATTCATAGTGTCAAAATCTGGTATTCACATCGACTCTAACAGAATCAAAGAAATTTCTAAAATATCCCTACCTCATAATAAAAAAGCCATGCAATATTTCCTTGGTCAAATCAATTTTGTAAAGAGATTTGTTCTAGATTTTTCATGAATAATATCTCCTTTACAAACTATTATAAAAAAGAACTCTAATTTTAAATGGGGCCAAGATGAACATGAAGCGCTTAACCTGATCAAACAGGCTATTATCAATGCTCTATCTTTAGCAACTCTGAATTTTTCAGAGCCTTTTATTTTATACACATTTGCATTAGATAAGTCATATGCTGCGATACTCACTCAAACGAATCAAGAAAAGGCAGAAGCACCAATTGCTTTTTTAAGTTCAAATTTGCAGGGTGCTGAATTAAATCACTCGGATGTGGAGAAATAGGCTTATGCTGCTTTCAAAGCGATCAAATACTTAAGACCTTTTCTACTCAAGACCCATACCAAAATTATAGTACCGTTTCCAGCAGTGAGGAATCTTCTAGTACAAAAAGATGTGGGTGAGAAGAGGACCAATTGGGTAACTGCCTTACAAGAATATGACATAGAAATTAAACCAGAAAACATTGTAAGAGGTCAAGGCTTTTGCAAATGCTGGTTGGAGTGTCACAAATTTCTGAAATCGCATTTGTAGAGGTACAAGTGTGCGAGTTAAGCCTAAATGATGAAGAGTCATTATATGTTGATATCATTTATTATCTTAAGAATGGATATGCTCCTTCATACCTCGATTACACTAAGAAAAGGGCTCTTAGATTAAAATCTAAACAATATCAGCTCATAAATGATATTATTTTTAGAATGAATTACGATTCTGTTCTCCTTAGATGTCTTGAGAAACTTGAAGATGATAAAGTTTTGCAGGAACTCCACGATGGGCCAGTAGGCGGACACTACGTTGGAGATGCTACTGCACATAAAATCTTGCGCACAAAATATTACTGGCCCACGTTATTCAAAGACTCGCATAGTTATGTGAGGAAATGTCAAGTCTGCCAAACTACTACTGGGAGATAGAAGAAGCCATCCTTACCACTACAACCAGTTAACATCGAACAACCTTTCAGTCAGTGGGGATTGGACATAATAGGTGAGATCGTTCCTCACTCTTCCAAGCAGCATAGATATATCCTTATAGCAACAGATTATTTTACTAAGTGGGTAGAAGCAGTTCCACTCAAGACGGCTAATGCTGAAAATATCATTGGGTTCATAGAACAATTTATAATAGCCAGGTTTGGATTACCTTCCGCTTTAAAATTCGATAATCATCATACTTTTCTGGAAATGCAATGACTGACTTTACATTTAAAAGAGGATTCAAACTTAACTATTCGGCCAATTATTATCCACAGGGCAACGGATTAGCCGAGTCTACAAACAAAAATCTAATCAGGATTATCAAAAGAACAGTAGACCAAAATCATAAAAATTGGCATAAATCCTTAATATACGCTTTATGGGCAGACCGAATAATGAGAAAAGCTTCCATCGGCACTTCTCCCTTTAATTTAGTTTATGGGAGAGAATTTGTTCTTCCGACTCATTTAGCAATTCCTTCTTTGTCTCTAGTTCAATACATTGATGAAGTACCAACTTCCTCATTACACTTAAGGCAAATGGAAATAATCAAATTAGAAGAACAACGAGAACAAGCTATGAAAATGCATGCTCATCATCAGGCACTAGTAAAATCCTCTTTTGATTCAAATATAATGACCAGAAAATATTTTCAGGTGGGAGATTTAGTTTTAAAATGGGACAAGGCACACGAAGAAAAGGGGAAACATACCAAATTTCAAAGAATGTCGCTTGGTCCTTTTCAAATTGTAGAAGTATTATGTCCATCGAAATTTTTGTTACAGGATTTTACAGGTAAAAGAGACTCTTTGCCTGTCAATGGACAAATTCTTAAGAAATATTTTCCATAGAAGATTATTCTTCTATTTTGTAGAGTAATAGTTTTTCTCTTTTTCATAATAAAACCAGTTGTGAATGGTTACATTAGGCATTTACAAAAAAGATACCAACTCTCTTTTAGATTTTGATTTTTCGCTTGTATAAATAGCAAATCTTTCAGAAAATTGATCTTTATTATTGAAAGATACAGTTAAAGACTCTAACCTAGATATGACACTAGTTTCAACTTCATAAAAGTTTGATGAAAATAACCTTTAGTGAAGAAATTGTTTTATATCAGTGCAATGAAAGGTATCAATAACAAAATAAAGATTCTCTGTAAAACAGTTACTTCTAAAAACTGTATCATTGTCGTCCAGAGCTATCTAAAGAAAACAATGACTTCCTCCCTGCTAAGGAAATCACAACTTTCAGAGGAACAATCCAAGGATACACTTTATCTTAAAGAATGAGAGGTCTCATCACGAGACGGATTATCATAATCACAGATATTATAACTTGCTGACTTTGCCAAATACTGCATACCACACAGGGCAATGACTTAAGATTGTTACAATCGAGAGGCAAGGGGTCTCATCACGAGCCAGCTTATTCAGCAAAGTTATAAATCTAGTGAATGACTGTGTCACAAATTGGATACCAAACTAAGACATTGTTCTTTAAGAATAAAAAGAAAATCAAAGCAATAAGTGTAGATGTGGATTCTTCTTTGAGAGTTGTAGGTTTCTTTAAGTAGGATATAGGATCATTACTGGGTAAAGGTAACCCTGTCGAGGCTATGAATGCCTGCTGGCAGTAGAGGCTCTATCTACGACAAATGAGTATATTTTAAAACTGGTTTATAGAGAAGACTTTGTTTTATCTTTACAGACCAAGTAATGATTGATGTAAACACAAGGACTAACTTGAGGGAACAAATAATAAAAGTTGAAAATAGCTGAAACAAAATGTCATTGACAGGTTAGAGCATAATGTATTTTATCTTTCCATAATAAAGTTTAATTTTTTGAAAGAAGCTGAAAAGGTTCAATAGAAATACAGAGATAACTGGTTCTTCCAAGTGAATCGCCAATTGTTGTGGCCACCAACAACCCCCCCTCCTTATGAAGTATTATTGCTAATACTAAATAAGTGGAGACCCTCAATAAAAATAAAAATAAACAGTTAGTGTTACATTTTCTTTTTTAGATGAAACTTACAACATCATGGACTTAGGAAAATACCTTAAAAAATCTAAAAAACCTAAGTTTCATAATGAAGAAAATTAAAGTCACTCCTTAAAGGATGTCACATCACTCAAAGGATGATAGGATACACCTTTTAAATGAGTTAAAATTAGAAAAGGGGAGATTGCGACGCGAAACCTCATCGCATCACATACACTGAAGAAACACTCACATTGAAAAACTTTAAAAAATCATCGATATGCGATATCGCATATCGCACATCGCAAACATCACATGAATTACACAAGGATTATAACGATTTGCGATATTGCGATATTGCGATACTACGACACTACGACATTGCGATACCGCAAAGTTGCGATACTGCGACCTTGCGATAACAAACAGCACGATGACATTGCGATATTGTGATATTGCGATACTGCGATCTGCGATATCGCAAAGCAAAATCGCGAGACCCCTCCATCGCAGTTGGTTCTGGCTCACTATTCGAGAAAACATTTTAGTCAAGAGTTGGTCATGTATTTTAATGTGAATTAATGAGTTATTGCTAGTTGTTAATGAAGTAGGGTGTTGTGTTTTTTGAAGAAATAGCTCACGTAAGGTGGCATGTTTTGCATATCTTCGACATTTAAAAGGTTTCCTGTCATTTGTCTTTTATCATTACTTCCACCTCAATGTAAACTGCAGGAAAGAAGGACGAAGCGTTATACAAGGTTCTATGTAGAAAACTACGAGGAGGGAAGGCAGCGCTCCAATGTACATTTCGGAAGGCACATTTAATCCACTCAAGGAAGAAAAAGAGCCACGGAACTCTTCTGAGGTATCTATCACAGATTTCTCATATAGAGCCATGGTTGAATGGGTATTGAACGATGCTGATACCAGAAATAGACAGTTTAATTCTCAGGGTCAAGAGCTCACGGAATCACTATTTTTACAAATTTTGAGCTTTATACCAAATGAGAAAAAAAGGCGCAATAGGCAAAAACCGCATCAGGCAAGCCCAGATCAAGAAACAGAGGCAGTTTCCGATGCGCGATTAGCGCTAATCGCGCATCGCTAAGAAAAATTGTTCGAAAAGGAAGGTCCCTAGATACTCAGTCACCTGCGAGCCTCGAAAATTGCAAGAAATCAGCGATAGAAGCAAACTAGAAACAAAAAACTGAAGGAAAAGCAGAAGCAGTCCAAGGGTTAACCAAGTTGAAATGGGATTTTTACCAGGCATACTTGGTAATGATACACATTCATTGGATGATTCTCAAGCATATCATCAATTTTACTGAGAAGATAATGCCAGCTCTTTCCGATTCTATTGGGTTTACTCAAACAAGGGCGGAAGACAGTCAGCCGACTCTACTCAGGAAAATACTGAATGCTTGCAACATTAAGGAGTAGATTTAGAAATAGTTAGATAGTAGATTTAATTTTAGAAATAGTTTTGCTTAGAAAGAGGACGGTCATTTAAACTAAATCCTCAATTTCTGTAAATAAGTTATTTAGTTAGTAGTATTTAAACCCTTCTCATGCATTTAAAGAAGGGTCCAGAAATTTATAAAAAACTTGTCCTCAGAACATGCACTTTTGCACCCTCAGAGGAGGTTTTGGTGAATGAATGGAAC
>APFE030980102.1:112873-146231 GCA_000404065.3 Pinus taeda
GCAGATTTAGCTTGTTCATTCCTGCACCAGCTAGCAGCAAGGCCCAAAATTCTCCCTTACATGGATATGGTTAAGTAGGTATTGGACAGCACGAACATAAACAGACAATTTAAAACTTAGGGTCAAGAGCTCATGGAATCATTATTTTCACAAAATTTTAGCTTTACATCCACTAAAAGAAAGCAATCAAGAGGCGAAAATTGCACCAAGGAAGCCCGGATCAAGAAACAGAGGCAGTTTCCGAGGTGCGCGCTAATCGAGCATCGCTGGGTAAAACTTCTTGAAATGGAAAGCTTCTAATTGCTCATTGACCTGTAAGCCCTAGAAATTTGGAAAAAGTACATTAAAGATAAAAAGGTAAGACTTGAATCCTAAAACTAGTAGTAATTGTCTAAAATGATTTCAATATGGTATCTACCAAAGGTACAATAGCTGCAAGCAGACTAGAAACAGAAGGCTCAAGAAAAGGCAGAATCCATTAAAAGATTAACTAAGTTGAATTGGGATTCTTACTGGGCTTATTTAGTGAAACTACATAGCCAGTGTATGACTCTCAAAATCATCATCAATTCTGCCGAGAAGATGGCACCAGCTCTTACTGATTCCGTTTTCATAGGGCAATTAAAGGATGAAGTCGGCCAACCGACTCTTCTCAAGCAAATGATGAATGCTTGTGATTTTAAGGAGCAGATACAGAAATAGTTAGATGTTAGTTTTAGATTTAATTTTAGAAATAGTTTTGCTTTATTTTTGCCTAGAAAAAGGATGGTCATTTAAACCGAATCCTCAATTTCTGTAAATAAGTTATTTAGTTAGTAGTATTAAAACCCTTCTCATGCATTTAGAGAAGGGTCCAGAATTTATCAAAAACTTGTCCTCAGAACATGCACTTTTGCACCCTCAGAGGAGGTTTTGGTGAATGAATGGAACAGGGTTTATTTGATATTTGAATTTGATATCTGCTACTGATGTTGCACTTCTGTACTCTTAGTGGATGTTAAATCAAGGAGAGATAAATCAATTGTCGCTTGAAGCTCATGAGTAGGACTAGTTATAAATGGTACTTTTATCTCTTAACCATTTCTGCTTATGCGTTAAAGTGATATTCAGTTTTCAGTTGTTTATATATTACAGCATGAATGCCTGAGTTATCATTTGGCACTTTTGTATGGTGATAACTATTTGTTTATGTTTAGTGTATGAATAGCTCATTTATGCAATAAGTTTTCACAACTGTTTCGTCTAACTTCTTATACGAAGTAGTTCATCTTTATTGAATTCCTTTCTTATGATAGCCGAATGATCTTTATTACCAGTTATTGTTTGAAATCTTTTTAGATTGCATAGAAGAAAGATCACACCCTGGGTTAGCATAAATTTCGATGTTTTTCTGTTTATTAGAATACAATAGCATAGCATTAGATTAGATAGAAGTATTCCATTTAGAACAGAAACACCGATCTTTCTCACACACACACACTGAATTCGGAAACTGGTCCCATATCCCCAGTTGGACCCGCTATACCAAACGGAGAAGGAGCTGCCAACCAAGGTCCATACCGGGCGGGTATCCCCCTTGTTTTCGACCCGATTTTTGGGGCCTTCAATAGGTCCAAACCCTCTCGGAGTTCCTTTTGCTCCTTCAACCTGCAAAATAATCAATTCAAGAAAGTACAACAATATATGGACTAAACATCATAAATAAATCATCTTCATAGTATATTGAAAGGTAGTTAGTTATGCAATTAAACAACCATTCACATATGATTCATAACATGGATATCATAAACATGAAGAAGATGTATATCAGAAACAAAGACAAGTGTTTCTTTTATTATAGACAAATAAAGTACAGAAAGGAATAATTTCACCTAATTTGACCTTTCGGAGGCTCCAAGCGAAACCGTTCTCCTTCCATTACTTACTCCATGATATCTCAAGTAGTAGATAGACATCATCACACAAGGAAACAAGGGTTTCCTGTAAATGGGGGAAGTGTAGGAGGCACTAGGATCTTCAGACCTGGTCAGGGAAATCTCAGCATAGTAATCTTTCTCTCTCTTCTCTCCTCCCTTAGGTCTTCCCATTGAATCCTTTTTATACTTCTCCCAAAGTAGTCTTTTAGATGGGAATTCATTGGGAATAGTTGAGCCATAGGCACTGATAGGTAATCAACAGGTGAAACCCGTGATCTCCACCAGAAATTAAGGAGATTTATTTTTCTTTAAGTGTTTTAAGACATATACGCGAGTTGGGTATACACAGACCCGCATACACATGTGTTCATCTCAGGGAAATGTCGCGTATAGGGAGTAAACACTGTTTTTTAAATTTTTTGGACCAGTTCTGGAAGGAGGGGTTGCCCTAGGCCATGAGTGCAGCATCACAAAACTTCAAGAGTGAGATTTAGAGCTATAAAAGTGTGGCAAGAATTTATAGTGGGGGAAAGGTCAACATAAGGCCTTTGAAGAGTTGAAGAAGAAAATCAGTGAAACATCAGTTCTTGCATTACTGAACTTGTAGCAACACTTTGAAGTGGAGACAAATGTAAGTGGGAATATTATGGGAGCAGTGTTTATGTAAGGAAAAAGGAATGTATGCAACCATGTTGAAGTGTTTCATGGGGTGGCTCTCAACTACCTTACCTAAAAAAAGGAGCTCTATGCCTTGGTGCAGGCTATCAAAAAGTGGAAACACTATCTAATGGGAAAGGAAACAATCATTCAAACAAATCACCAACCACTAAAATATTTGTTGCCCTAGAGTAAGTTAAAATAGGCTAGGCATTACAACTAGATGGGGATTTTATAGTAGCTTTATTTAGTGATCAAGTATAAGAAGGGTGCCACAAGAAATTTGGATGCCATGCTTTCAAGCCCACCCACATCGAAAATCACATCTTTGAGAACTTTGATGCACGTGAAGCCCTTCACCCATGATGCATATTGTAACCACCCCTCCCAAATCTACCCACTTTCACCATCCTTTCAAGGTAAACATGAGATGAGGGCTACTATGACATGAATCGACCTCCTAGATCACGTTAAGGAAATGGAGTCGAAAAGATGAAACCTTACTAACCTACCTCAAGAAATACAACACCCACAACAGCTAAACAACCACTCCAAGTGTCCAAACCCTAAGCTAAATTGCTTTTTTACTGACTCGAACTCCCAGTCACTTACATAACAAGGAAAACTAGTTGTTATGACCCTCCACTCACACGGATAACCCCGTCTCCCAACAACTGCAGTCTAGATTTCCTAGTTCTGAGCATGCAACCCCGAAATCTGATCCACTTTTTCAGGGCTAGTATCTAGACCTTTGCCCAATACTTAATAGAAATTTCTAGAATGATGAATGACATAAGGAAAAAACAATTAATGATAAACTTAGTCAAGAAGTTGACCTAACCAAGTCTAACCATGACAAAAATTTCGCCAAGCACATTGTGAACATGTAATATACAGGTCATAAATGCATATCTCAACATAGGGCTCTCATATTTATTTGGAAATCATCAAGAATGTATAATACCCTCTCATAATAACTTCCATAAAATCTACTAGATCATGCATTCAATTACCAATCATTTACCAATCAAAACATGATAAGATCCATAACTATAATTTTTCATAAAACCATACTTATGACTAGAATATAGCTAGAATAATAACAATGATAGGACAACCATCAAATCCACATAATAGAAAGTATATGATACCCATGAAATATAAGAGGATAGAGCTCTTATTAGCATATGAAAAATTCAACCAAGTCAAGGAATTCCACGTACCACTCAACCATAGATTGGGCTAAACTAAATATTTCTTTTAGCCAATCACCCCCATGCCATATTCCAAGAATGAATGTGGGACTCACAAAAAAACAACTAGGGCTTCCTCAAGCTTCACCGTAATCCTACCAAAATTGGTCAAGGGTCTCCTAGGCTCGAAACGATCACCTACACAACCAGGTTTTACTGCAATCTCATAATTACCGGTAAAGGGATTCCTAGGCCCAAACAAGCTTGGATGCCTCCAGATATTTCCACCAATACCTTAGGAATTTTCTGTCTCCACCCTCAAGATTTAACACAATCCTGCCATTACCGATCAAGGGATTCTTAGGTCCTTATGAATTTTCTTGAGACCACCTCATTTGGTTCCAAAACCATCCGAAAATCCAAAGCTCAACTAAATGAAAGAACCCCATCATACCATGGCTACCTAAAAATGGAAATGCAAGGCTAAAACCACTATCACACCTAGTAAAACCCATGACAATGATAGAAAGAGAATTAAATACACACATGCATGTACCATGCATGCAAAAATTAGCAAGGAAATCATACATGCAACTCGATACCTACAAGTAATACCACTTTAGCCACTTGATCCAACTCTTGATTTCTTGATCCTTTCTTTCCTTTTCTTTCTTTTCCTTCCTTTGACTTCCTTTCTCCAATGCTATAGTGCTCCAAGAATTCTCAAGTGTATAAGAATATGAGAGAGAAATAATAGAGAGAGAGCTCCATGCTAAAATTGACAAAAGGTTGTGAATGGGTCCTTAAAATCTTTTTTATTATTGAGGCCTATGTTTTCTTCATTTTCCTCTATTTTTCCTTCAATATACTGCTCACATGCAACATGTGACATTTCACCTTCTTTTTCTCCTATTTTATATTATTTTCATAAATAAATTCCAAATAATGCCTCTTTGCCTTTTCAAATCCTTTTTCAATGCCTTTGCCAATCTCCTTAGCCATAATAAACCAAATGAAAACCCACTATGATTTTTTTGCCCAACAGTCAGCTTGGAATCTATGACGTTGGTCTTATTTTCCCTTTACTAACTTTATTACATGAAATTTTTAACCCACGGTTGTTACACATATGGATATGAATATATAGAGATGAGGACTTCAAGGATGTGTATCAATAGTTACAAGGCCAGAGTCATGTAGACAATGGTGCAATCACACTTGAATATGATCTCGGCGATGGGTTACTATAGATGTTGGAAAAGCTATGTTTTTCTAAATGTGAGTTGCTAAAATTGATTAGAGAGGCTCACACCTCCAAGGTTGCCAATTATTTTGAAGTTGGAAAGACAATTTCCAAATTGTATATGTGTACTAGCCTGGGATGTAAGCATATGTAGATAGGTTTATTAGAGGATGCATACTTTATTATACTAGCAAGCCATGTAACATGAATAATGTTTATAACATCCCTTATTATACCCAGTTATTCATGGGAAAGTATTTCCATGGAATTTGTGAGAGGTTTACCAACAACTAGGAAGGGATGTGAATACCTAGTTGATAGAATTAGCAATATGTGTGTTCTAATGACTTGTAAAAAGAAAATCAAGAGGAAGGAAGTAGAAAACTTGTTCTTTCAACAAGTTTGGCCTTGCATTTTGGGATAACAAGGATCATCATTTGTAATAGGACACCAAAATTCTTAGTGCGTTTTGGACTACATTGTGAGAGAAGATGGACACAAAATGTAAGAGGTCTACTATAGTATTCCATCTATAAACATATGGGAAAAAATAGGTTGTCAACAAGACTTTGGTACATCTTTTAAGGGGTTATTATTGGAAACATCCAATGACCTAAGATGAAAATATGGTGTTTGGTAATTTAATTGGTGTTACATTACTTACATGAATTATCAACGAGGGCTAGTAAACTGATGAAATGTATGTGCATTGTCTGTGCTAGGAGTCCTTATCACTCAAACAAATCCTAAATTAGATTGAGATACTGAAATTCACATGTTTCTTTAACAACTATGAAAGTAAATATAAAATAAAAACTATTTCTCTTGTTTAAAAGAAATATCAAACTCTTCTTGAAATAAACATCACACTTGCTTCACTCTTGTTTGAAATAAAATCACACACACACTTGCTTGAAAGGAAACTTGATAATGAAACCATATCTAAATTATTCTAACAAAAAGAGATATTAACTTTATACTTAAATTGAAATCTTATTCACACATCTATAACTCAAAATCATACTGCAAATCTATATCAATCTACACCCTGTTATACTACTTTCATGTGCATAAGAGATCTCGACTTTACTCATTCTTCCTACAGCAAAATGATTAAATAAATCCTACCTTAAAATCAATCCTAAACATTCATTCAAAGCCAAAACATAAGTAGTTAGTTAAACTAATGAAATATTATAGAGAATATAGAATTAAACTGCTAACTATAAATAGTAAACCCTTACAAATCGAGTGGACCCTCCTAAGAGAGGTAGGTGAAAATACAACTCGTTTACAAGATTATATATGGATGGATAAATCATGTCAAAAGGAAAATTTATAATCTCTTATGAATCACTGTTTCAGAGTATTACGACCCTACCCTACTCGACATTAACTAAAATTAACATGAAGAGATAACATAACATGATTTACTCATGATATGCTATCAGCAAAGAAAATCATGAGGCTGAATATCTACATTCACTAACTCCTTGCTAGCCTAGTTCACCTTGTAGAAAATATGTGATAGGTTAACCTGATAATGAAATATAAATCAAAAGAAGAATACTATAACCTACTTCTACTATCAATTTTTCGGAAGCTTAAAGATCAAGCTGAACAATATAAACAGAAGGAGAAGAATCAATGGCACAATACTCATAAAAATACTTTTGGGGAAATCCTCAGATAAAAACCCCACACTATTGTATTATCATACATGGTGGAAATACATAGGAATTATACAAAGCCTTAGCTCTCACAACTAGCCAGCTCGCAGTACATTACTCACAGATGCTCACAGGTAATCTTGGCTTCTCTCAAACCTTCCTCTCTGCCCTCCAAGCTCTTATTTCCTTGCATTGTTCCTTGCAAATGATTAGCCTATTAACAAGTGGAAAAACAAGCCTTTAAAACTGCGCAATCCTCAAGGATGAATCCTTGACTGCATGCATGAGTTTTCTCCATGATAAAAACACATGCAACTGATAGTACACTATCCTTGAACATTAATCTCAACTGGGTCTTTCTTAGAATAGACATGCATTAGTTTCTTATGCGGGAATCTTCAGTTAACCGGAGTAGCACTAGTTGAGTGCATTAATGCATCAACTGACTATTAACTGACTATTATTTCCTTAAACAATTTGGAACTAATTTAACTAGACTCAACTCAATAAACTGAGTTAACTAATTACAACTCAAATATAACTCAATATTATCTCCTTAATTAAGGGATAACTCTTGCATGACTTCAGAAAGACTTCTAACTTGAGTTTCTCCAACTAATTAATTTAAAATAAATTAATTAATTATTTCCAAGTAGTTGTTAAGACTAAATTCGATTTTAATTCACAATTTAATTCAAGGACACATTTTATTGGAATATTCTTGTTGCCATATTTCAACACACCTTCCTTGGTAGTTGAATTTCTCTTTGACTGAGCTGATACGTTGCCTTCCTTATTGATACAGGCTATTAATGTAGGTACAAATCTTTTTTCCAGCTATTTGTCACCTGGCCATATGTCTCGTTCCTCTGATGGAGTTTCGGAAGGTGTCAAAACTTTGATTTTGCTGCAAAATTGGTGTGATTCAGTAGCTCATGCAAATATTAAGTTAAATAATAAATAACAATGACACTTATGAAACATAAGATGAATAGATACCTACTAGCCATAAACCTTGTAATTGATGCCCAATTTAGAGTTAAAAAGCATAAAAATGAAGGAGGATGAGTTGTAAGAAGGTGGTCGAAAAGAGGCAATTTTGGGGATGAACATTCCCCCACACAAAAGACATTGCATGTCCTCATGCACAATTTCAAAATTTGTGATCTTTCTCTATCATTGAGCATCTTCAGAAGCCTAACCAAGGACATCTAAGTTAGTCCTTTTTATTTTCCTAACACTGACTGCTGCTATCCTTGGTTTCTTCATTAAGATTATGTTATGCAAACTTGTGACATTTTTCTTAAGAAATTGATTTTTGGTTTTCAATTTCTTATTTTTCTCATACTATAAACCAAGATGTTTCCATTTTGAGTTCTCTAGATTTCATTTTTTGCCTTCATTGTTTCATTTTCCTGCTTCAAATGTCTATTTAGTACCTCCAATTCATAGATTTCCTCTTTGAGAGTGTTTAAAATTTGGAGTTCTTCTGGAGGATCAAAATGAATAATTTCTTCTTGGTTTGAGGATGATTCAACAATCTTTCTCATAGCTCTTTATTCTAGAGACTCTATGTATTCACATATTTCTTGCTGGATAGGATTGATTTCTAGAGTTCTCCTAGCTACATTGGAAATTGGTGACGAAACTATCTGTTCCTATTTTTTTTTTATAATTGACAAATTCTAGAGATTGTTGAGACTGTGTATGTAATGGTTTACTAAGCCTTACACTTCTTATTACATTTGATGATGTTTTTTCAGTAGTTCGGGGATGATTGTTAACTTCTTGCTCTATTTATTATTTCGATGAACTTTCCCTTTTATTGTTGGCTATCTTTCTTCTAATATTCTTCTGCTGAAGAGTTTCTAACACATTTATAAGATGGGTTTCATCATCAGAGTACTACTCTTGTTGTGTTTCTTGTGTAGGTGAGTTTTCTTTAGGGTTTGAGGGAAACTTTCTTCTACTCTTCCTGGTCTTATCACTATGTTCTTCTAGTTAAACTTCTTTGAAATGATTTCTAATCAGAAAATCCTCCCAATTATCCCCTTTGCTTTTTAGAGGGGATTCAATTAATATTTTCACAAGTCCATGATGATACGGGGCATTATCTATGGACTACATCTTCCTCTGAATATTTCCAGCCATTTTTCTTAAACTACTAAGCAGGAAGTAAGGTAGGTTGATTCCATTACCATCAAGAAAATTCATCATCAGACGAGCACGGTAAAAAACATGTTCTCAAACCTACCCTCATAAGTTATGAATTTTTTGAATAATTAATAGAAAATTCCTCCATTTATTATTTAAGGTTATGACTGGAATTCCCTTCTTAAAGAGAGAGATATCCATACCTGGGTTTTTAAGGAATATTTCCCAATCTTTCTCTTTGATCTTTCAGCTTTTGAACTAGCTCTCCTTGATTGTCAACAACCTGATAGCTTCTACTACGAATGACTCTGTTAAAACTAATTTCACATCCCCAATCTCTACTTCTATGTCGTCATATGCCCAAGAAAATGATTTTGTCACTTTTTTATCATGCCCATCAAAATTTTCCACAAATTCTAGCCACTGTTCTTGCTGCAACTGTTGTTTCATGTGCAGGTATCATTCAAGAAATTTAGCCCCATTTGGCTCTGAGCATTCAGTGACTCCCATGTTGGATAAGCCTTAACCCCTAATTTCTCTTTTTACAGGGTTATGTAAGAGATTTAGTTATCGAATGGTTCAGAGAGACAGAGTTTAGGTAAGGGGTGGTTTTGGCAATGAAATATGGTTGAGTGAAATGGATATGATGCAAGAACTGCACATGAAGTGGAATGATATACAGAGAGAAGGGAGTGAATTATATCAACGTTTGGTTGACAAGACATAGGTATTTTTTTTATAATAAAATTCATGTGAGTAACGAGAGTAATCATTATTCAGATAACAACGACAATTCATCTTTTATTTCATAATTCAATGTTTTTACCTTTATTATCTAACTAATATTTACATACCTTATATCTTTGCCTTACTGATTTTTTATTTGACTTTTTTGTAGGCTGTACTCAATTTCTCTAACTGTAATATTCATTGAATTTTCTTTAGTCATGATCTTCATTTGTTTTGGTTGCAATCTGCTAAGTCAGCTACATAATTTTATTGGAGCTACAAATTGTTGACAATTATGTAGCTGCATTATTTTTCAAAAGAGAAAAGAGGAATAAAAAGAAAATGGGACTGGAATAGGGAATTAAAAAGAAAATATATGCTACCAAGTTTTCTTGCTCTCTACTTAGATTTTTGTATAAACATGCTAACAATGTTGGTTTTCATGTTTATATAACTATCTTTTATTTTATATATATATATAAGTATATATATATATATATATATATATATATATATATATATATATATATATATATATATATATATATAATATAAATATATATATATATATATATATATATATATATATTTGAAAACGAAAGTAGAAGGCTAAGTTGGAGAGGAAGAAGAATCTTACTTGACCAACTTCAAATGAAGATTATCTCGCAGATTTCTTATGAATTTTTCTCTTCTTAATGGTATATGATATATTCGTAATCTATGACCATTTACAAGGAAAGTTACTTTTTCTTCATCAATGGTTTTGATTTTGACTGCTCCATTATCAAAGACAGTTTCAATCTCATAAGGATCAAGCCAATGAGTTTGAAAATTTCCTTGAAAATATTTAAATTTTGAATCAGAAAGCAATGCCCAATCACCAGGCTGAAATTTTCTTTCTTTGATAACATTATCATGCCACTTTGATCTTTACTATTGGACTATATTGGTTCTATGAACATCATATTGTTGTATCTCATCAAGTTCATTCAATTGCTCCATTCTTTGTCTTTGGGCTTCTGATAAATCAAGACCCAACTTGGTTGTTGTTTTAAAAGTATTTATTTGGAATTCAATACAAAACACGACTTGCTTTACATAAACAAGTTCATAAAAAGTGTGTCCTATTGTATTTGTCCATGTGGTACGATATGTCCATAAATCTTTTGGAAGCTTTTCTGCCCAATCCCTTCTATGCAGATGCACAATCTTGGTAAGAATTGCTTCAATTACTTTATTGGCAGATTCAACTTTTTCCATTGGCTTGTAGATGATATGGAGTTGATTTCTGATGTTTTATTTTATACTCTTCCATTATCTTCTATACTAACTTGGATGTAAATTGAGCACCTTGATCTATCTCAGTTTCCCTTGGGACACCAAAACGAGTAAAAATATCCTAAAAAAGAAATGAAACTACAACATTTTCAGTAGGAAAAGGAAGAGCTCTAGCTTTTTCCCATTTTGTGACATAATATGTACAAATAAGAATGTACCTTTTTGTCTTAATGGTGGATTTATTGGACCAAAAAAATCCAAAGCCTGTTTCTCAAAAGGTTCAATAAGTGCCTGAGGTTATAGAGGCATTTCATCCGAAGAAATATGTTTCCCCATTCTTTGACAATTGTCAGATCTCTTAACATATTCCTTGGCATTCTTGAAAAAACAAGGCCAATAATATCCTAAGAGAAGGACTTTATAAGAAGTTCTTTTATCAACGAAATGTCCTCCACATGGTTCATCATGAAAATATTTTAATATCTCTGGTACTTTATCCTCTCTAACATATCTTCGAACGATTAAGTCAAGTATTGTCTTGTACAATTCTTCATTTATCCATGAATAGGATGCACTAGTTTGAATAACATTCATTTTCTCTCAAGGAGACAAGTATGACGGTAACTTCCCTAAAGCCAAATAATTAGCAATATCTGCAAACCAAGGAGATTTAATAGATACTACAAAAAGATATTCATAAAGAAAATTATCCTCTACTGGAACATCATTATTATCATTTTGGATTCTAGATAGAACATCAACAACTGTGTTTTGTTTTCTAGGTCTACCCAAAATAGTAATATTTAATTATTGTAATAACAATAACCATCATGTAATTATGCCATTAGTAATTGATTTATTCATTAAATATCTAATTGTAGAATGATCAATGTGAATGAAGGTTACATAACCAGTGATATAATGTCTAAATTTATTGATGGCATGTACAACAACTAAAAACTCATTTTTTGTTGCATTGTAATTTAACTCTTCAGGAGTCAATTTTTTTCTTGTGTAATAAATGACATAAGGAGTTAACTATGTTTGTCCTAATATAGCTCCTAAAGCTGTATCCGAGACATCAGTCGAAAGGTGAAAAAGTAGTTTCCAATTTGGTTCTCTTAAAATGGGTGTTTCAGAAATCTTTTCTTTCAATGTTTCAAAAGCTTTTTGGCAGTCAAAATTCCAGATAAATTCACAATCTTTTGTAAGAAATTTAAAAAGTGAAGAGACTATATTTGTAACTATAAATATTATATAATATCCATTAAAACCAAGAAAAAGTTTAACATCCCTTTGATGAGTTGGAATTGATAATTTAGAAATAACTTCTTGATGCAGGAGCATCCAGCTCACAGTGATGAAGCAGAAAGACCCCAAATAGGTTCACGAGCGGGACAGCGAATTGTCAGATTCTGCTGGAAATAAGTTTTCTTTTTATTTTATTTTACAAGTCAGAAACAATTAGATGATTTACTTTCCAGTTAAGTTTATTGATTAGTTTCATTGCCAAGTGAAGGGTAGTTTATGTGAGTTAGGAAAATAACTATTGATTGCTTTTATAAATCTTTAATTATCTGAACAGTTACAGTTACAAGTAGGAACAGAAACACGTAACTGCTTTTGTAACAGACAGAGACAAACTACAAGCCTTAACTATACAAAGAGGCTATAAAAGCAAGGCATCTATGTAAAGAAAGGGTCCTTTTTGGTTCAAGTAGAATAAGAATTGAGAAGTTGAAGAATAAAACTATCAGAGCATTCTAAGTACCTAAAGAAACTGTCCATCAATCATTTTTCTAAGTTGTTGAATTGATCTCCCACACACGATTACTATTATTTCATATTACTGTAAATTAAATGTAACAAAGTGAAATTCGAAATCACTGTCAACAAGCAAACAGGAGTACAATCTAAGAATCGCGGTTACAAGTTGATATCAGCACACAAGCTAATAACCCAGTACAAGAATCAAATACCAGCGGCGAAGCATAACAGAAATCGAAGGTTACAGGTACATATCGAATATCTCCTTTTATATTTCATTAAAAACACAGTTACATTGCAGTATTAATAATATTACACAGCCAAAAGCAACCGAACAGTAAAAGTCCCTTAAGGGTTACATAAATTGTCGCCATCGAAACCAGAACAGAGTTTCAATCAACCATTACAGACAGACCACGAGAAGACGAAACCCTCATTAGGGTTTGATTACGAACTAATAGAAGACGAAACCCTCGTAAGGGTTTGGCTACTAATCTAAAGCCAGAACTGTGGAAGTCGTGTCGTAGATGTGCATACATCTCACACAAGTAATAACAGGCATACAAACTACCAGACTCGACCAATAAAATAACAGGCATATCATATGCGCAACAGATACCTCGAATCAGGTTAACAAGACAGGTTCCAGGCCTACCCAAGACTTTTAAGCCATCAAACGTTGCCGAAGACCAAAACGTGCGCCCTCCAGGCCACTGCAAGAGACCTGCAACCAAACCACAGACAACGGGTCAGGGTTTGTCATGTACAGGAAGCGAAACCCTCAACCCGAGGTATAAAACCAACCAAATAAAAACAGGCATAGTGGGAAGAGAATCTTACCTGGAGACCGTGAGAGGAGTGACCACCATGTCGAGACTAGAGCTGCCACAGCAAGCTATAGACCAAAGGAGCAGACGGGTTAGACCCGGAACGAAGAAGAACAGAGATTGAAGCAAAGAATGAGAGTATACCTATAGCAGCATTTGTCCACGCGTTGCCATCGACCCTGTTCGGACGGCGGAACAACACCAGCATTTGAAACCCAAAATTCGTTGCCAAACACATACGAGAACCAGACCAGAAGCATGATTGTAGACATAGAGATGGAGCAGACATCAGTCGAAACCTAGGAATGAAACAAAAAATTAACACAGCAAACAAGACCGGTGCTAGAACTTGGATGCATTCCTTCAAACAGAGTAACCAAACAAACATAAACTTACCCAGAGTTACAGCGAGCAGCCATAGTCGAATACAATCAAAGTGCCGAAGAGAATAACCAGTTAAACAAACCAAAGAATCCTCGGCCCACAACCAGAACGAGAGCAAAGACGACTCATAACCGTCAAGCCACATTACAGAACCAGGGAAGGTCAGAATAATACCACAGAGAATGTCTCATTGCGCAGAGCTCCAAAACCCTCCAAGCGAAAACCGAAAATGACCGAACAATCGAGAAGTTGAGTTAGGGTTAGGATATTATCGGTCACCGAGGCAAAGGACTGAGCATTAACTCCAACCATTAAATTCTCAGCTACCACATAGTGAGCACGGGAACAAACAACACTGTATACGAACACGTAGGCATCCAAGTGGACTTATTAAAGTGCTAAAATAACGACAGCGTGGGCTGGGTCCCATCAGAGTGGTATCAGAGCAGTTGAGTTGAAGACATTTGGGAAAAATGGATATAGGCAGACGAGGACGAGGCAGAGGTGCCCGTAGAATGGCAGATGAGGCATTGAGGGAAGAACTCAGAGTTCTTACTGCTCGATTAGAAGCAGTAGAGGCAGGCAGAAGGAGAGATCCAGAATTAGGTGATGTGAGTGATGAAGAAGTGGGAGCACCAGCAGGAGGAGATGACGGTGACACGCCAGAAGTAAGACTGTTGAAGTGTGTATTATTGTCAAATAGTAAACCAAAACCAGAGTTACCGACTTATGATGGCAGTTTATCGATTGATGTAGTATTAGATTGGATTAGCGAGATGGAAAAGTACTTTGAATGCGAAGAAATTAGTGAAGACCGTAGGGTCAAGTTTGCAGCGACAAAGCTGAAGGGACACGCCACACTGTGGTGGGACAGTGTCCAGAATGAGAGAAAAAGGCTGAACAAGCCTCCAATAAAGACCTGGACAAGGATGGTAGCCAAATTGAAGGGCAAATTTCTGCCGAGAGATTACCAGATTTCGTTGCATAGACAAGTTCAGAACTTGAGACAAAGGGGTCTGACGGTGAAGGAATATACGGAGGAATTTTACCGAGTAAATTTGCGAGCAGGATATACAGAGGACACAGCAGAGAGGACAGCCAGATATGTGAATGGGCTGAGGATGGAAATTTTAGACGAGATAAGTATTTTGTCTCCCAACAACACGGAGGAGGCATATCAGAGTGCAGTTAAAGCAGAAGAAAAGCTTAACCGAAGACAGAATTCCCGGAGAGGACGTGGGTCTAACAGAGGAAGAGGCCAGCCCTATGGTAGGGGCTGGACTGCCAGCAATAGCGAGGAAGCCAGCAGTTCGAAGGCTTCGAGAACAACAGAGAAAGGAGATGGAATGAGGGGTGGCAGATTGTTTCAGCGTGGTAGAGGAACTGGTCGAGGAAGGGGAACTGGATACCATTGTTATAGATGCCACAAGTGGGGGCACCGCTCTTTTGAGTGCCCAGAGACAGATTCTACTGGACAGCGAGGCGCCTATATGGCACAGCCAGAGGAAGCAGCAACACCTCCTCAAGAGGCAGAAAATGCCCCAGAAATAGGAGAAGCTCTAGTACTGCATAAGGTGTTGGTGAAACCAGTTGCTGAGAGTATTGAACAGACACAACGGAAGGCTCTATTCAGAACAGTTTGTAAAGCACAAGGTAAGTGCTGTAAAATGATAATTGATAGCGGGAGTACTGACAACCTAGTGTCAGTCGAGATGGTTGAGAAGTTGGGGTTGAAACGTCTGAAACACCCCACTCCATATCGAGTGTCGTGGTTACAGAAAGGGCACCAGTTGCTGGTGGATGAACAGAGTGAAGTGGAATTCCAGATTGGGCGTTATAAAGATAGAATTGTTTGCGACATTATGCCAATGGACGTGTGCCACATTTTGTTGGGCAGACCTTGGCAATATGACAGAAAAGTGACACATGATGGGGTATTGAATTGTTATAAGTTCGAAAAAGACAGGGTTAAACATACCCTTGTGCCCATCAGAGAGGAGAAAGAGGCAGTTGAAGGAAATGAACCAAAGACGTTACTTGTGAACGGAAAACAATTTTTGAAACAAGTTGAAAACAGTGAGATGAATTTTGCTGTAGTAAGGAGGACTAGAACAGTTTTGTTACACACAGAAATCACAGATTTGACTGTAGAAATACAACAGATGTTAGAAGAGTTTACAGATATAGTGGTAGACGACTTGCCGGATAAGCTACCTCCCAAGAGGAGCATTAGTCACCATATTGATTTCATACCAGGAGCCAGCTTACCGAATAAGGCAGCTTATAGAATGAGCCCCAAAGATAACGAAGAAATTAGAAAACAGGTGCAGGAGCTATTGGATAAGGGATTAATCAGAGAAAGTTTGAGCTCGTGTGCTGTACCGACAGTTCTCGCCCCCAAAAAGGGAGGAGAATGGCGGATGTGCACTGATTCCAGAGCCATCAACAAAATCACCATACGGTACAGATTTCCGTTACCGCGCATGGATGATATGATGGACTGTTTGAGTGGGGCAGCTTACTTTTCCAAGATAGATTTAAAAAGTGGATATCACCAGATACGTATACGTGAAGGAGACGAATGGAAGACAACTTTTAAAATGAATGAAGGCTTATATGAATGGCTAGTCATGCCGTTCGGTTTAAGCAATGCGCCCAGCACTTTCATGAGACTCATGAATGAGATGCTAAAGGAATATATAGGGAAATTTGTAATTGTTTATTTGGATGACATACTGATTTTTAGTAAGACACGAGAAGAACACCTCCGGCATGTGCGCAGAGTGCTTGAGAAACTACAGCCGAATAAGTTATTGATTAATCTAAAGAAGTGTACGTTTTTGCAGAGAGAACTGATTTATCTGGGGTTTGTGATAGCAGAGAATGAATTGAAAATGGATCCAGAGAAAGTGACAGCAATCGTGAATTGGCAGTCACCCAAGAATTTGTTCGAGGTAAGGAGTTTTCATGGATTAGCGAGTTTTTACAGAAAGTTTATTAGAGATTTTAGCAGAATCTGTGCTCCTATGTTGGAGACCATAAAAAAGGCCAGCCAACCTTTTCGATGGACAGAAGCGGCAGAAAATAGCTTTCAGCTACTGAAGAGGAAATAACGGAAAGACCGATTCTTAGGCTACCAGACTTTCAAAAACTATTTTAGGTACGTTGTGATGCAAGTGGGACAGCAATTGGGGCTGTGCTCAGTCAGGAGGACAGGCCCGTGGTGTTTTTCAGTGAAAACCTGAATGAAAGTAGGCAGAAGTACTCCTCCTACGATAAGGAATTTTACGCAGTAGTACAGGCACTAAGACATTGGAGGCATTACTTGCTGGGAAATGAGTTTGTGCTGTTCTCAGATAATTCTGCATTACAGTATGTAATGCAGCAGCATAAACTTAATCATAAACACGCCAAATGGGTGGAGTACTTACAGAGCTTTAATTTTGTGCTGAAACATATCAGTGGGCAAGCGAACAAGGTAGACGACGCGTTGAGTAGAAAAGCTTTGTTATTACAGGAAAGCACTGTGCAGGTTTTGGGATTCAAACATTTACGGGATCTATATAAGACAGACCCAGATTTTAGGGAAGCTTACGAAGCGTGCTAGAATCCTTTAATAAGCGGAAACAGTCCTTGGTTGGACTATAATATACAGGAGAAATTACTTTTCAAGGGAGGACAAATGTGTATCCCCAGTTGTTCTATGAGGGAGAAAATCATTCGAGAAAAACACAGTGGGGGATTGGCTGGACATTTTGGGATTGACAAGACTTTGGAACAACTTAGTCACTTTTACTTTTGGCCGAAAATGAGACGGGACGTACAACGTTTTGTGACTAAGTGTAAGGTGTGTCAACTAGCAAAAGGACACAGCCAGAACACAGGAATGTACACGCCATTACCTATTCCAGGCAGGCCTTGGGATTCTGTGAGTTTAGATTTTGTATTGGGATTGCCGAAGACACAGAAAGGGTATGATTCGGTAATGGTAGTGGTAGATCGTTTCTCGAAAATGGCACATTTTGTACCTTGTCGGAAAACCAGTGATGCTACTTATGTGGCTCACTTGTTTTTTAACGAGATTGTCCGATTACATGGGTCACCCACAACCATCCTATCAGACAGAGATGTAAATTTCACTGGACATTTTTGGCGGACCTTATGGAAGAAAATGAATACCCAATTAAGCTACATTTCTACTTACCATCCGCAGACCGATGGGCAAACAGAAGTTGTGAACAGAAGTCTAGGAAATCTGTTACGCAGCTTAGTCGGAGAAAATTCTAGAATGTGGGACCGAGTGCTGGCACAAGTAGAGTTTGCTTACAACGATTCACCGAATCGTAGCACGGGTCTCAGTCCCTTCCAGATTCTTTATGGTATGCACCCTCGAGGAGTGCAAGAGCTTCGGGATCTTGGTTTACAGGAACGGTGGAGTGCGGATGGCGAAGCTTTTGTGAATGCTATGCGGGATTTGCATGAACAGGTCAAGGCAAAGTTACAGGACAGCAGCTTGAAGTATAAGGAACACGCAGATCTGAGGAGGTGAGAATTCCATTTTGACGTAGGGGATGATGTTCTGGTACACTTACGCAAGGAGCGGTTTCCTAAAGGTACGTATAATAAATTAAAATACAAGAAAATAGGACCTTGCAAAATCTTGCGGAAGTTTTCAGCGAATGCCTACGAAATCCAGCTACCACCTGGAGTAGGCATATCACCTATTTTCAATGTGGCAGATTTGTTTCCATATTCAGGCGAACTATTGGAAGAAAAGACGGATGAACCCGAATAGTCCACGCGGAACACCCAGGAAGACAGAGACAGTTGGAAGAAACAGATGCCTTATGTCCAACCCCCTGAGATCGAAGGCATCCTCGAAACTCAGGTAGTTAGACGTACTCGGCGGAAAAATTATTTTCAGTACCTGGTCAAGTGGAAGAACCGTCCAATAGAGGACAGCTCATGGCCTAACGCCAGGCAGATTGAACGAACAGGGACAACAGTGGAAGAACTCATGAACAAGAGTCATGATCTTTTCTCACCCCGAGAGCCTGATGCAGGAGCATCCAGCTCACAGTGATGAAGCAGAAAGACCCCAAATAGGTTCACGAGCGGGACACCGAATTGTTAGATTCTGCTGGAAATAATTTTTCTTTTTATTTTATTTTACAAGTCAGAAACAGTTAGATGATTTACTTTCTAGTTAAGTTTATTGATTAGTTTCATTGCCAAGTGAAGGGTAGTTTATGTGAGTTAGGAAAATAACTATTGATTGCTTTTATAAATCTTTAATTATTTGAACAGTTACAGTTACAAGTAGGAACAGAAACACGTAACTTCTTTTGTAACAGACAGAGACAAACTGCAAGCCTTAACTGTACAAAGAGGCTATAAAAGCAAGGCATCTATGTAAAGAAAGGGTCCTTTTTGGTTCAAGTAGAATAAGAATTGAGAAGTTGAAGAATAAAACTATCAGAGCATTCTAAGTACCTAAAGAAACTGTCCATCAATCATTTTTCTAAGTTGTTGAATTGATCTCCCACACACGATTACTATTATTTCATATTACTGTAAATTAAATGTAACAAAGTGAAATTCGAAATCACTGTCAACAAGCAAACATGAGTACAATCTAAGAATCGCGGTTACAAGTTGATATCAGCACACAAGCTAATAACCCAGTATAAGAATCAAATGCCAGCGGCGAAGCATAACAGAAATCGAAGGTTACAGGTACATATCGAATATCTCCTTTTATATTTCATTAAAAACACAGTTAAATTGCAGTATTAATAATATTACACAGCCAAAAGCAACCGAACAGTAAAAGTCCCTTAAGGGTTACATAAATTGTCGCCATCGAAACCAGAACAGAGTTTCAATCAACCATTACAAACAGACCACGAGAAGACGAAACCCTCATTAGGGTTTGATTACGAACTAACAGAAGACGAAACCCTCGTAAGGGTTTGGCTACTAATCTAAAGCCAGAACTGTGGAAGCCGTGTCGTAAATGTGCATACATCTCACACAAGTAATAACAGGCATACAAACTACCAGACTCGACCAATAAACTAACAGGCATATCATATGCGCAACAGAGACCTCGAATCAGGTTAACAAGACAGGTTCCAGGCCTACCCAAGATTTTAAGCCATCAAACGTTGCCGAAGACCAAAACGTGCACCCTGCAGGCCACTGCAAGAGACCTGCAACCAAACCACAGACAACGGGTCAGGGTTTGTCATGTACAGGAAGCGAAACCCTCAACCCGAGGTATAAAACCAACCAAATAAAAACAAGCATAGTGGGAAGAGAATCTTACCTGGAGACCGTGAGAGGAGCAACCACCAAGTCAAGACCAGAGCCGCCACAGCAAGCTATAGACCAAAGGGGTAGACGGGTTAGACCCGGAATGAAGAAGAACAGAGATTGAAGCAAAGAACGAGAGTATACCTGTAGCAGCATTTGTCCACGCGTTGCCATCGACCCTATTCGGACGGCGGAACAACACCAGCATTTGAAACCCAAAATTCGTTGCCAAACACATACGAGAACCAGACGAGAAGCATGATTGTAGACATAGAGATGGAGCAGACATCGGTCGAAACCCAGGAATGAAACAACAAATTAACACAGCAAACAGGACCGGTGCCAGAACTTGGATGCATTCCTTCAAACAGAGTAACCAAACAAACAGAAACTTACCCATAGTTACAGCGAGCAGCCAGAGTCAAATACAGTCAAAGTGCCGAAGAGAATAACCAGTTAAACACACCAAAGAATCCTCCGCCCACAACCAGAACGAGAGCAAAGACGACTCATAACCATCAAGCCACATTACAGAACCAGGGAAGGTCAGAATAATACCACAGAGAATGTCTCATTGCGCAGAGCTCCAAAACCCTCCAAGCGAAAACCGAAAATGACCGAACAATCGAGAAGTTGAGTTAGGGTTAGGATATTATCGGTCACCGAGGCGAAGGACTGAGCATTAACTCCAACCATTAAATTCTTAGCTACCACATAGTGAGCGCGGGAACAAACAACACTGTAGACGAACACGTAGGCATTCAAGTGGACTTATTAAAGTGCAAAAATAACGACAGCGTGGGCTGGGTCCCATCACTTCTACCTTAAATTCATCCACTTTAATTCCATTTCCTGAAATATGGCGGCCTAAAAAAATTCCCTCAGTGAACATCATAAAACATTTTTCATGGCTTAACAAGAGATTTACTTCTTTACATCTAATTATAATTTTTTCGAATTTTTAAGATCTTTTTCAAAAGATTTTCCATAGACAGTAAAATCATCCATGTAAACTTCCACACAATCATGAATTAGATCAGATTCAAAAAATGCCTAAAATCGCCCTTTGAAATGTTGTAGGTGCATTACATAACCCAAAAGGAAGTACTCGGTAAGAATTAGTTCCCCATGGAAAAGTAAAAATTGTTTTATCTTGATCTTCTAGAGTTACTTGGATCTGGTTGCATCCACTAAAACCATCCAAGAATGAAAAATACTTTTTCCCTGACAACATATCTAGGACTTGATATATAAAAGGAAGTGGAAAATGATATTTTAAAGTAGCTTTATTCAATTTTGTATAACCAATGAATTCACTCCATTTTCCATTCATTTTTGGAACAATTACGAATGGTGAAACACACTGGTTGTGTGACATTGGATAAATGAAATTCACATTTAACAATTTTTGTAATTCCTCTTTAACAATTTCCCCTAGATTTGGATTCATTCTCCTCTAGGGTTGTCAGATTGGTCTGGCATTTTATTCAATATAGATATGATGCATACAAGTGTTAGGATCAATTCCTTTAATATTAGTGTATTCCCATGCATAAGCAGAGGAATGCTCTTGTAACATCTTTATTAATTATTTCTTTTGAGATTCATCCAAATTATCATTAATATTCAAAGTTTTCCTTGGAAAAAATTATATTAAAGAATTGCCAAAATTCTCCATAGAATGTAAAGCCATTTGATGAGATGATAGATATTCAATAGTACATTGTTCTTAAAAACTTTGATTTTGTTTACAATATGAGGAAGATTCACTATTTTCCATTAAATTCAAAAAATTGATCTTCTTCATCTATTTGTGAAGTAGCAACAATTGGTCATATATCAAAGTTTTCATTATCATCTTCTATCCATGCTTCACTTTCTACTTCTATCATTGTTTTTGTAGGAGGATATAATGCGAATTTATTTGTCAAACTTCTATCAGAAATAAACATATCACTAGATCTAAAACTTATAAAAGCATCAATTATATCTAACCATGGTCTTCCTAGAATCAATGGGTGTTCTCCTAGATTATTCTTAGGTGTCAAGATCATGAATTCAATAGGATATTCCCAAGAATCTAATGATACAAATACATATTCTAACACACCATCAGGTTTGATAACAGATCTATTTGCTACTTGCAATAGCGTAAGTGTAATTGAAGATTAGGAAGTTTCAATTGATTCATAGTTTGTTTACTCATGATATTTATGGCTGCTACTAAATCAATCAATGTATTTGGAATCTCAACACCATTAATGTGTGTTTTTAGATATTTTTGAGTTGTTGTCCTTCCCATCATGATATATGCAAATTTTCCAACTAACTGGATTCTTTTAACCTCTTTCCTTTTCCTTCCTAGTTTTTTAATACTTAACTCCCTCATTGTCTTTACAAATATTAGTATTTCTTTGATAGCTTGTAACAAAGGAATTTTTATACAAACATTATTCAGTTCATCTATCTAACCATAATAAGAGAACACAATCTGTTTTTCTACCCCTCTATCAATTTTCAATCTTTCAGGAAAAGGTGGATTTTGAATAGAAACTAAAGGTTGTTCTATAATGGGAGTTTATTTTATTGGAGTACCAGCAGAATGTACAGGGGCGGTTTGTTTTTGAGAATTTTCCTCTTGATGAAGAGATGTCTTTTTATTAGAGAGTTCATCCTTTTTAGACTCCTCAATAACAATCACTGGTGACTTCTTTTCCAATACTCTACCAGATCTAAGTTGGACATTGTTTAGATCTAATGGAGTTATCATGTAAATTTGGAAATTCTATCCTTCCATGTCATAAGTAGGCTATGATTTTTTATTATTTGGATTTGGAAGTGGCTGAGTAGGCAATTGATTTTCCTTTTGTGGAAATGGTAGTGAAAATTGTGGGTTTGGATTTTGAGGTTGAGAGGGTTGAACAGGCTAAGGAAATTATTGTGGTGGAAAAACAGGGTAAGGTTATTGAAATTGAAGATATTGAGGGTACTTTCCATAAGGATATTTCCATCCTTGTGCCCAAGGTTGAGGCCAAGGTTTCCAAGGCATGGGTGCAGTCCAATTACTTTATAATGGTTGTGCATGTGTTTGAGTGTTGAAACCTTGTCATATTCGATTGTGGAATTTACCATGGTCTCCTGACAATAAAACAAAGAGGTTCTACTTGATTTGGCATTACTTCATCTTGATAGATAAATTTAAGAACTGGTATTGAAGGAAAGTCCTTTGTATCATGATTTTCTGCACATATAACAAAGATTTCCACATTTTTTAAGTCAAGAGGGTATTCTCTCAAGGCATGCTTCTTTCTACATTTTGGACAAAAGATAGATAATGTGGAATTTTCAGCCTTTTTCTTGTTTTGTACTTTAAGGGTATCTATTTGTTCACTAAGACTCCCCAAAATATATATTTTAATTTTTTCAAGAAAATTGCCTATTTGAACCCTACTTATTGTCCCAACTGCAGATTTATTAATCTTAGACATAACGAGATCTCTTGGATTTTTCCCATTTCTTGCCTTTCTTCTTGAAATGTGTATGAATAAGTCACAAATATCTCCAAATGATAACTGAAAAATATCTCCTTTACCCATCAAATTGAGAAGATCTATCCACTCATATCTGATAGAATTTAGCAAGAGAGCTTTCAAAGTTTATTCATCTAGATTATCCATTTTAGCCCTTTTTACATTATAAGCAAATCCTTCAGCGAAATATTCAATATTTTCATCTTCTTTTTGCATCATTTTAAAGACTTCATCTTTAAGGTTATGGGGCATACAATAATCCTTGTATTTTTCTAAGAATGCAATTTTCATGTGTTCCCATGTTCTTATAGAATGTACTCTTAAGCCCATAAACCATTTTAATGTTGCATTCTGAAGAGTGGCTGGAAACAATTTCAACTTTTGAGTATCAAGCAAGTAGTCATAATATATACACAAGACTTCAAACTCAAAGAGAAATCTTTCAGGATCCTAATTTCTTAATCCATGAAAATTAGGAAGGATGGAGGGTGAGATATTTTTCATTGTGGTTGTGGTATCTTCATCAAAGATGGGAAAAATAAAAGATTTTGGATCTCCTCTTCCGCCTATTATTCCTCTTACTCCACCTCTTCCACCTCCTCTATTTCCTCCTCTTCCTCCTCCAATCCTAGGTTGTTCACCATTCACATTATGTACTTATCCTTCCCCTTCTCCTGTCATTGCAAATTCCTCATAACTAATGTAAGGTTCCAAAATTGGATTTTCTAGTTCCTCTCTTTCTTCTATCAATGGAATGTTTAAATAGGTTTCTTTTTCTTCATCTTCACTAGGGATTTCTAATTCTTATCATATAAGTTGTTCTCTAGTGTAAGATAGAAAAATTACTCCCTTAGTTGGGGATGTAGAATCTTCTTCTTCTACTACAGATTCAGTAGAGGAAGTTGGTGAATATCTAGGTTGGATTTTATATCTAAGTACCTCAGGAACTATGTCTTCCTACAATTGATGGAATATGAGTTTGAGTGGATGGTGTGGCACTAGAGGTCATGGTGGGGTGAGTAATGATGTTGGAATTGAACTCCTACCTCTACTTACAAATCTACCTCTAGAATATCTTTCCGTATGCATATCATTTTTATTTTTTATTTTTTAATGAAAAGAAAAAAAGGACTCCTATATACACTTCCCCAACAATGGTGCCAAAATGTTTGGTAATTTAATTGGTGTTAAATTACTCCACAAATTATCAACCAGGGTTGTTAAAATAATAAAATGTATGTGAACTATTATCTGTGCTAGGAGTCCTTATCACTCAAAAAATTTCTAAATTAAATTGAGATACTAAAATGCACATTTTTTCTTTAACAATTATGAAAGTAAATATGAAATCAAAACTATTTATCTTGCTTAAAAGAAATATCAAACTCTTCTTGAAATAAACATCACACTTTCTTCATCGTTGCTCGAAATGAGATCACACACACACACACTCTTTCTCGAAAGAAAAAATATCACACATGCTTGAAATT
Source organism: Pinus taeda (assembly GCA_000404065.3). Lineage (NCBI taxonomy): Eukaryota > Viridiplantae > Streptophyta > Pinopsida > Pinales > Pinaceae > Pinus > Pinus taeda. Next base: position 138,027 of record APFE030980102.1, read on the forward strand.
AAATCACACACACACACTTGCTTGTAGGAAAACTTGATAATGAAAATAGATCTAAATTATTCTAACATAAAGAGAAATTAACTCTTTACTTAAATTGAAATCTTATTCGCACAACTATAACTCAAAACCATATTGCAAATCTATATCAATCCACACCCTGTTATACTAATTTCATGTGCATAAGAGATCTCGACTTTACTCATTCTTCCTACAACAAAATGATTAAAGAAATCATACCTTAAAAGCAATCCTAAACATTCATTCAAAGCCAAAATGTAAGAAGTTAGATAACCTAATGAAATATTATAGAGAACATAGAATTAAAATTCTAACTGTAAATAGTAAAACCTTACAACTCGAGGGGGCCCTCCTGCGAGAGGTAGGTGATAGCACGCCTACTTCACAAGCTCATATACGCATGGATAAATCACATAACAAAAGGATGAAATGAAATAGAGTTTAAAAAAAATAGCCAAGTTTATGATTGTCATGCCGAGAGGAAGATTTATAATATCTTACGCATAATTTTGCAGAGTAATACAACACTACCCTACTTTATGGTGACTAAAATTAGCATGAAGAGATAAAATAACATGATTTCCTCATGATTTGCTATCAGTGAAGAAAATCATGAAGCTGAATATTTGCATTCACTAATTTCTCGCTCGCTTGGTTCGTTTTCATTGGTGGTTGACTTTATCTTTGACTGGGCTTCTATAGTTCCTTCCTTATAAATCTAGGTTGTGAAGATAGATATAAATCATTGTGCTAGTTATTTGTCACATGGCCATATGTCTCATTCCTCAGCTAGAGTTTTGAAACCTGTCAAACCTTCGATTTGCTGCAAAATTGGTGCAATTCAGTAGCTCATGAAAATATTAATTTAAATAATAAAGAAACATTAAACTTATGAAACAGAAGATGATTATATACCTGTTATTCCACAAATATTTTAAACTAACACCAAATTTAGAGTTATTAGAGTAAAAAAGAAGGAGGATGGAGTGTAAGAAGGTGGTTAAAAAAAAGGCAATTTTGGGGTTCAACATATGGTATGCATACAACAATTTTACAATAGATCAGTCCACACTTCAACTGGTAATTCACCATTTGAGACTTGTTTTGTATATTTTCCACCTTCACCTTTAGATGTTGTATTCGGGGAGAAAGAAGGAGTGAGGGAGGATCTCACAAGGGATGCTCTAAAAGAAGAAAAAAATGTTATTAAGATCAAGAATATCCATTTATAGGTACAAAAGGCACTAAAGAAGTCTTAGGAAAAATATAAGGCCAGGCATGATCACCATAGGACATTCAAAGTGGGAGATAGATTAGGTTACAATTGAATAAGCAAGGGCTACAAGGTCCTGGTAAGAAAATCAAGGCTTTGTAATATGGTCCTTTAAAGATACGAGAAAAGGTGTAAAATAATTCATATAGAATCAACCTACCCCCATTTATGTGCATTTTTTAGTGGTGAATATGAAAAATATGAAATTTTGTGAGCCTTCCATGTTGGATTAAGAAGAGGAGTTCCTACCTTTAATGAAGGAATTAACACCATATAGTTAGACAGAGATGATAGAAGAAACGTTTTTGTAGAGGAGGTCCAAAAATATAATATATGTGAAACATGACCTTTGATGGAAGGGTTTGAAAGGAAAACTTCTAGGAAAGGCTAAATGGTACTCTTGGGAGAAGGTGGAGGAACAATTTCATCATCTCATGTAGTAAATCTTTTGGGGACCAAAATCCTCCCCAATTGAGGAGGTATGTTCCAGGTTAGATCATTATATAATTTGTCATACATATTTATGCTCTCTCAGTGGAAAAATTGAACGAATCAAATTATAGGATCAATTCTATTAATGGCACCTTGTTTGGAGAATTGGGGTCTGAAACCTTTTAGGGCAGTCTTGAAGCGTTAAATGAAACTTTTAGGTGGTAAATATTAAATCCAACCTAAGTGACATATCCCATGATATGTTCTAAGCTCAAAGGCCTTTCCAAAGTGTAAGAATTGCATAAATCGGAGTTTAGATGCAAATTTTGTCTCCCAAAAGTTGACTTATCATTATTAACCACCATAGTTTGAGAGAATTCCACTTCAATCATGATTACTCATGAAAAGGGGGCTATCCATGTGGGAACTATGAAGAAGGATCTATAAGGGTCAATTTGTAACTCATGTTTAAGGTTGAATGGGTTAAATCTAACCCCTAGTTGTCTATTAGGTTATGTTATTTCTAGGACACTCCATAGAGAGTGTCTTATCCTTTTTATTTGCATTATTTCTATTCCAAATAAATAAAGAGAAAAGTGACCTCATCTTCCAACTGGGTTTTCTTTTGTAAGTGTTTCCAAGAGCATATTATGGTGTTCATTGTGGTTTGTGAGCGATTGTATTTACATGTTATTTATTTTTTTATATTAACTATTGCATGTATAAACAAAATAAATAATAATAATAAATATATATAATATATAAGGAATTAACCCTTCAAATTATAAATTTTGGTTTATTTTCATAGGTCTATTGTTACGAACTATCTAGTAGAATATCCAAGAAAGTTCATATATAATATTGACATAAGAGACAAGATTCATTAGGTATTTTATGGGAAGTTGCATGGGATAATATTGATTTAAGTATAAATTCATAAAACCCTAGCTATGGTAGACAAATTATCTTATGATAACCCTTGATATCATGTAGAGGTGTAGAAGCACAAGTCATAGATATAAACCATAATGTGTAATTCCTCATTGTTGGCCTGATCATGTGGGTCACCCATCATTATTATGTGAAATAAGGATGGGATGTGAAGAATGTGAATTGATTATAGAGTGATAAAACAAAACATGTTTAAGAATATGTACTCCTTTCCCATAACTGATGACATGTTATACTAGTTGTAGCAAGAAAAATACTTCACCAATGTAGATTTAAATCAAGGTATCAACAAGTACGAGTTATAGAATAATATATTTATAATACGACCTTAAAAATTAGAGAAAGTTTATATGAGTGGGTTTTCACATGTCATTTGGTCTATGTAAGTTACCAGTACATTCATGAGATTAATTAATGATGTATTTCGCCCTTATCTAGATTCATTTGTTATTGTTTATTTTGATGCTATAATGCTTCACAATGCTACCTAGAAGGAGCACATCTCATACTTGATGTTAGTGTTGGAGACTATGAATAAGAACTAACTATTGGAAAATATCAAGAAATGTTAGTTTGCATAGTATTCTTTAGTTTATTTGGGCTATGTGATTGGCGGATGGGAGATGAGGATAAATCTTGTGAATATTGAGGCCACTATGAAGTGGATGGTGCCTATGAATATTTCAAAGGATAGGAGTTTTTTTTGGTTTTGTAGAACCTTAAACATCAAGTCTACAAGATGAAAAGAGGAAAAAAGACCACACATCTTGAAAGCGTCAACCCAAATAAATATTATATCTATAAGTTATGGAAATTTAAATGAGTAGTGAAATCCTACCTGCAAATTACCATAGCTTGACGTCTTTACATCTCACTAGGATTTCAAATAAAAGATTTGGTAAATCACTATAAAAAATGGTTAACACACCATTAATGACATGGATTTAGGTGACACGTGGAAGTGATACTTTGAAACCTAGTGTGTTGGATACTAATGATGTGGAAAGGGTGCCACATGGTAGATGAGATTATATGGAAATTCCTTGAATGATGTGGTAGTCCATAGCTTACATGGTGGTTTTTATAATATACCACGTGTTATTTCCTCACATGGATATGTGGTGGGTATTTCATGATGTGGCACATCAAAAAAGTTGTTGTGATTTGTGGTTATACCACATGGTGGTGACATACAAGGTACATAATTGGTTTTATAAATGAATCAAGCATAATTCTTTCAGCAAAATAATTAGTTGGGAGTTAAAGGTAATGGTTTTTTAATCTAATATTTGTTTGAAATCAAAATATTAATATATTCTCCTTACCAAATCAACAAATCAAATTTTGTAGTATGAATTTAATTTTTATATAAAATTGAAAAATGAAATTTCAAATATATCTTACGCAAAATATATAGTTCATGTATGATGGGGAAAATCCTTTGGAGCATATATAAAATTAGGTCAAACAAAAAAAATCAATTTGTATATATTTGAAGCAAAACCATGAATCTTCAAGCATGGATCCAAAAGCCACTAAAAATTGATTTCAAATATGGAAGGACATAGTAACATTTTTGCTAGGAGAAATGGATGTCCATTTGAATTGCTAATTGTATCTTGTACCAAAATTATTTGATATCATGTTTTAATTTTGACATGGTCATGGGAAGGAACACAAAACAAGCTTAGAAATAATATTAGATATATACATGGTAACCATTGAAAGAGAAGCATCCATGAAGAAAATGAAAATATCAATTATTCTCTCAACTCAATTATGTCATAGTAAGATGATGAACGATGTCTAATTTCTAGATAAATCAATTGAATGTTAATTGCTCACTCATTTGCAGTACATTAAGATACCTAGTCAAATTATTTAGAATCATGTAAATGTATAATAAGATTAAGTTAATTTAACTAAAAATATTGAACCTCTTGACAGTGCTCGACTCACCAACATGCCATGGGATCTCCCTCGTAAGAAGTCCCAACTAGACCTCATACTAATTGGAGTAGGAGTCCCAACAGTAGGTAGTAAGCTAGTGCCTTGACCACAATAGTGCGTAGAGGTAAGTATGATAACTTTTTCGGAATCAAGTGTGTGACCTCACAATGAGTTAAGTGAGATGCATGGGCGTTCTAACACACAGAGGGGAAAAGGAAGTGTGTCCCTTAGAAGCCTATAATACTACGCGGACTGAAAGGAAAACATGAGCAGAATGACATCACAAGCTGGAAGCAGAATAGTCCACAATCCAAAGTGATGAGTTAACACAACAACACGTCTTCAACAAGATTCATACAATTGCATAAAAAATAGTTCATACACAAATGTGTAAGTTAAATAACATACATTGCTAAAGTAACCACAATAGTCGAACTACAGTAACAACATATGCATGAAAATGTGTTGGCTCATTTATATTATTAAGTGAACGTTCTATCCATACATACACCATTGGCAGCCACTTGCCCTAGTAGTGGAACATTACAGTCAACACCACCTGCTACTCCAAAGAGCTGTACTCTCTCTACAATATGGAGAAGCCAAGGCTCGTCACAATACTCTCCAAGCCTCCTCTAAGCAATGCCTAGCCAAAATCTTGTCTTAATGGACAAGATGGGAGACTAGCTCTTAGAACTACACAATGTAGAGTTCAAACCAACCCAGGACAGGCTCTGTGCAATTCCAGAAGCCAAGGCAGAAGCCTTGAGCTCCTAGATTGCATACTACATGCAGTGAGATGTGATATCTAGGCTAGGGGAGCCCATATATGCCCATGGGGAGTGTGAAAACAAGAAAATCTAAAGCATGGTGTGATGTTGAGTGCATATTTGATTAAGTGTAGATGTGTACATGTAAAACAAGTGCAACAATGGATCAAGCTGAAGGAACAAGAATCATGTGAAGGGAGTCGCCGTAATGATGACCCTTACATAAAAACTGGGTTGTGCATACGATGCTTAGGAAAGGCAATGCAAAACTTGAAACAACACTTCTACAAGCTAAAACAAGTAAAAACTCCAACAGTCATTCAAAAAAAAAGTGAAACAACACTCTCACAAGCTAAACAAACAAAAGCGACATAAAAAGTAGCAAAAGGCGATAAAATAAAAACTCACCTTGAAAAGCAATGATAATGCTCTGAAGGCTCCTTGATCTCCTAAGGAAGATAGAGCTTCATGATCAAATGTATAAATGAGCTCTAGAGGCATTCATTACACAAAGCTGGGAAAAATGGAGTTCATGACGCATATGCTTGAGATCAAGGACAACACAAACACTTGGCAGAAACTTCTAAAGATGGAAATGTGTCACCTTCGGGAAACTAATAACAGATCCCTACTTCCTAGGTATGATCTTCCTCTTAGCTTCTTTCTTTTCAGGAAAAATGCCATGCACTACCTGGAAATATTGTGTAGTTCTCAGATGAATTAGGAAACTCTCTCATTCATGCACTGGGCAGTGTTCTAAGCACAATAGGTTTTGTGCAATTTCTGGGTTGAGTGGCTATGGGTTGCCTCTCGGGCTCTGCCCAATTTCTGAGCTGAAGGCAGGCTGTCAGTTGGCTCTGTGAAATTATGGAGTTGAATGCTCACTTGTTGACTTGGATTTCTCTGTGTAGTTTCCCAGCTGAAGACAAGCTGCCATTTGGGTTTGCGTAATTCTAGAGCCGAAGCTCACTGTTTGGTTGCACTGCGCATTTCGTGAGAGCAAGGTTAGTTTCCCTCAAGGACTTCACAATTTTCCAAGGCAATGTCAGAACCAGATGCAACCAAGTCACATGAGGTCATCTTATGGTTAGACAACAAAGCAAGTGAGCAACACAGACTGTAAATCAAAAGATAAATTCAAACGAAAACACAAGTACCTAGGTAGTGCAATACAAGTTGCTAAGATTTATGGAGGGATGCTCCAAAACAAAGTGAAGGAAAAATTTTGGTGGGTGGTTGTAGCCACTAAAACATTGGCGACACACTGGTAGAACTCCATCTCTCTGTATGGACCTTGTCCCACATAAAGCGAGTCTAAATCCTTCGAAAGTATTGTTCGATTCTCTGATTGTCATGGCTTCCTCATTAGCTTGAGTTAAAGATATAGTCCCTGCCATTCTCTTGATCGGTTAGAATACATACCAAGAAAATTCAACTGAGTTGTTTTGATTGGGGATGAGGGGTATATTGATGCACAGTAATGTAGGTTATCATAGTTTAAGTTTCATCTCTGGTGTTGCTCCACTGCCAGCAGGCTTGGATAGTACCCCAGTGGAGTCACTTTAGGAACACAAGAATTTCTCTGCTACTAGCGAGCTTGGACAGTACCCTAGTGGTGTTACTTTCTTCACCTCTCTAAATAGGAAGCCTTTCTCTTCTTTTGCATTTATTTATTACATTTTTCATTTTTCAAAGAACTGCGCATAGGTACTTATTTATTTCATGAAGCAAAAGAGGGATCCCAACTTATTGAGAGAAAAAGATGTTGTCCCTTTAGATAAGTATGTTATGTATACCTCTGAAATACATTTTAAGGTTTTCCCCCTAACCTTACTCTACTTGATTGAGTTGATGAGGGTTAACCACAAGTAGAAAACTAATTAGAGTAGGTGGTACTAGTTAAAAGCGCAGCATTGTGACTTCACCAAGGCTCACTTTGAACTGAACATATTTTCCATCAGGGTATCATCAACTGAAGAATGCAATATCTTCATAAAGAGAGGGGATAGACAAATAACCAAATGTTGATAGTTTTACAAGTCCTCTTGTACTTCACCTTGCTTTTCTCAAGATCCAAACATAGTTTCATGTGAAGCTATTCCTATGGGTATGTAATAAGAAAACAAAGAAGTAAGCAAAATATAGAAGTAAAGAAAGAAAAGCGAGTAAGAAAAGCCAAACATGAAATAAAAGCAACAAGAAAGAAAAGAAAGCATGAAAGCAAACACTACTCCTACTCCTAAGCTAAAAAACACATGGGCCTACTCATGTAAAGTGATACTTCCACTGCAAGCATCGATGCATTGGTTGGCCCATGTTGGTGAAGGCATGGTTGACAAGAAATATATTTAGGTGAACCAACATGCAAGAAAGCTAAATCAATGAAGACCAACACGCTCGAAGTTTAAATGTGTCCACATAAAAGAAAAGAGTAAAAGTGCAAGACAATCACTCTGTGGACGTACCATGGCAAAGCATCACATTGTGTGCAAACGATGAAAATGCACACTCTTTTGATCTTGAAAAATGAGAAAACATGCAGAAAGAAGAAAATGTGTGCTTAGCAGTATAACTTGCTATGTATGACTCATCTAATGCATGAGTGATAGGATCGTGTGATTCTCGTGGAGGATGTGAGATCTGTGGATCAAACTTGTTATGGACATATTTGGGCGCTGCAACCCCAACATATATGTCCATAAACCAAGGGCTTCTGAGTCCCTAAAAGTGTTTTTTCACACCCTAAAGGAACAAGGTCAGCTGATTACATCATCTCCCAGAAGTTCTCCATGGAAAACTACTCAGAACTGG
>APFE030980102.1:146558-167285 GCA_000404065.3 Pinus taeda
TGTTGGTTTCTTTGTGGAACATCATAGTGTTGGGTGATCTAAGCTTTTCATGAGGTGAAGAAGGGTTTTCATGCTGGGAGGATGACACTGGGTCAAATCAATGGGTTGTAATCCTGTCTTCTACTCTTTCTATCAATAAAGCTATTTGAGTTTTCTTCCACATTCTTGTATGTTTGAGTTGACATATGCATTGGTGTGGTCAATATATATCTGGTCCTATATTGTTTGTGATAGTAGATCTCTGTGCTTTGATGGTATCATGCTGCTTTGAGTTTAAAAGTTCTCTTTGAAGCAGAACAAGCAAGGGAGGAGCAGCAAAGATCTATCAGAGGGGAGAGGAAACATGCAAGGAGCCAAGCTAAAGATTGAGGTTGGTACTCTCTTCTTCTCTCTCATCTACTTCTCATAAAGGAAAATGCAAGTAACTTTAGTTTGTTTGTTTCTAAGATAGATACCCGTCTTAGTGGGACTAGCAGCTCTGAATGGACACTAGATTTCCCAACAACAAAACTAACCTTCAATGAAAATAGGAGAGTGATGAGGAGCCTGGGGTGTTTCAATAGATTTCTGACTAGGAGTGGAACTAACCTCAAGACAACGAGACACTTACATAACTAATATCTCGGGCTTAAGTTCCTCGACAACTTGATGGGTTTCCACTTCATCAATGGGTATATCATCAAAGATCAGTGGCTTAGAAAGATCAACAACAAGTGAATCAACATCGTGATCGAATGAAGGAGTAAAGAGATCACGATGGATATGATAAAAAAATTCAAGATGTACATCAACATCCTCGTGGTTCGACGAATCATACAGAGGTGTAGATGAGAAACAAAAACTTTCACCCTCTGAATTTCCAGAAAGAAAAGATGAAAGATTGGGAGGATTTGGAAAGAAATATGTGTCCTCTTCACAATCAAATGACATAATGACATCATGTGTGTCCTGTGAATGATCGGAAATAGAAACATCCAAGAATGAATTTTCACAAGACAAATAAAAAATGGAAGGATCACAGAAGGAGGTCATCCTTCACCACAAGTTATTCTTAAGATTTCCACACATACTCATAAAAAATGACTGCACAAGTTGGCTTCTCAACACCAACTCCATCGAAAAATTGATCCTCATGAACATCACATGCGGATTCTGGAATGGGTGAACACAAGACACCAAAATCCAAAGGATTAAAAAAATGAGAGGACAGAGGTTGAGAAAACAAGTTCACGTGACAACCAATAGGCTTGCAATCCACATCTATGCAGAAATCCAAAGCATATGGGGTGGGAGGAGGTGATGGTTCAATAGATGGGGTGATGAGGAGTGGACGATGGGTCACTTGTGACAGCAACCTTATATGTCTTAGGTTTGGTAGCTCTAACACCGAGGTATGTTGGGATGGGTTTGAATGATTCTAACTCGTGAATATTTTAAGATATGTGAAGAATATATTAAAACCATTCATTGAGAAATTTCCAATCAATTTCATATTCAGGGATTTGAAAAGAAATATTCAAGAAACACACCAAAATTGTGCAAGAGATTCATCAGCTGCTTTCCATAATTTCAGAATTTTTTTGTTGAGTTCTTTGTGGTCATAATGATAGAAATCATGGATTATTTTCTAATCATGTGATCATATAAGTGAGTGGATGCTCTGGGCAATGTGCAACACCATTGGTCAGCATGCCCATTGAGCGTGTAAGCGAACAACCCACAGGAAATGTCATCTAAGGGGGATTAATTCTCGTCACATAAGCCTGCAAGGAAACTGTGTGCCATAGCAGGGCCTCCCCACCTTCACTGTCATACTTAATTTGTGAAAACTCGTCGATGACATCCTCCAACACTTTGAATGAGAAAAACATGCCAAAGTTGAGATTGTAATGTAATTCATGAATGATGTGCAGAGATTCAAAACATAATTTGAGGGATGAGATTGTCATCTTCCCTCCTTCTAGCACCAAAAATGTGAATGGTATTGGACCCACCAACATGTCACGAGATTTCCCCAGTAAGAAGTCCCAACTACACCTCAGACCGTTTGGAGTAGGAGTCCCAACAGTGGGTAGTAAAGTAGTTCTTTGACCAAGGTAGCGCGCAAAGGTCGGTATGATAAATTTGTCAGAGGCAAGTGTGTGACTTTGCAGCGAGTCAAGTGAGATGCACGGGGGTTCTAACACATGGAGGGGAAAATGAAGTGTGTCCCTTAGAAGCCTATAATATCACACAACCTGAAAGGAACACACGAGAGAAATGATATCATAGGCTGGAAGCGGAATAACCCATAATCCAAAGTGACGGGTTAACACAACAACACGTCTTCAACAAGATTCATACATTTGCATACAAAATGTTTCATACACAAATGCATAATTTAATTAACATACATTTTTAAAGAAAATAGAATAGTCAAACTACAATAACAACATATGCAAGAAAACATGTTGGCTAAGATATATTATTAAGTGAAAGTTCCATCCATACATACACCATTGATAGCCACTAGCCCTAGTAGTGGAACATTATAGTCAACACCGCCTACTCCTCTAAAGAAATGTACTTGCTCTACTTTGTGGAGAAGACAAGGCTCATCACAATACTCTCCAAATCTCCTCTAAGTAATTTTTAGCCAAAATCTTGGCTCCTAAAAACCTGTACTCTGAGTTATGAGGTTCTATATATAGCGAAGGGTGGGGTGACCCTTGACATTCCCCTTTAACTCTTGGACTACCCTCATGACTCTTCACATTACATAGTGACTATTCAAATTCCACTAGTGAAACTTGGAATTTCACTGTCAACATGTTTAAAATAATATACAATTTCTACATATACCCATGTCGGACAAAATAGGCTAGAGACAATCTAACAAGAGAAAATACTATGACTCTGAGGTTTAGGGAAAGACCAAATCAGTAACATCCATTTGATGCTTCTCGGGCATGTATTGATGCCAATCTTGGTACTATGCTGTGATGTCCCCAAACTACTTGATGTTGTCTTGTTGAAAGTGGACTCTTGCCTCCGTGGCATCCGGGCATGTGGTCTTAGAACATGTGTACATCTCATCTTGAAGCATGCACAACATTGTCTTGAGTGCAACTGGACCACCAATGTACTTCTACATGTTATCTATGCTCAGTTGTAAGTCATTATTGGTGGCCTCGCACATCAATTAATCCATGTACCTGTCGACCTCTAGCCAGAATTGGTTCTCATGTGTAGATTTGGTGAGGGAACCTGCATATGTTCGCTCTCTTCCTCAGTTTTGGATGTTCACTCTCATAAACCGGCATTAGTTGTGTTTGCTCTGTCATTGTTCCTTGTCTTTTTTCTTCTTCTTATTTCTGCTTCTCAGCTCTTGTTCTTCCTTCGACTCTTGCTCTGCTTGCTGTGATCTCAGTTCTACTACTGACAATCTCTACTTTTCTCTCTTCCTTCACTCTATTGTATGTGTCCTTTGCTTCCGTTTACTTCTATTATCAAAGATGCCTACATGAAGATTGAATTCGATTTTTCTCTATAGCTTTGTCTCCCTCTATTATGTGAGAGATTTCTTCTTTCCCCGATCCTGTACTAGATTGCTCCCTTCTACCACCACTGCTGGTCTTGTAGCCATGTTAGTGTTGACTCATGTTTTGTAAACAATTGGGCATATGCATATATTGGCAAGTAAACCCCTGCTTTCTCAACTTCTTCCCTGGTACTGCTTTCAGTAGTCACTCTTGAAACAACTCTCTTCGGTTCCATGGTACAATGACTATTGGAGAGAAGCGCTTCACAAGTGTGGTACCTATGGGGCAGAAAGGACACTCATGGCAAGAAAACATTAGCTCTTACAAATCTAACTTTACAGCATGATCAAGTAGCAAAAAGGGCATCTGATGAGAGTAAATTCATAGTTTTGACTCACGGGGGTGACCGACAAACTATGGGAACTCCGCACTGCGTAGTCCCAACAGCCAGTGTGGAAGATTGATGACTGGAATTGTGCAATGTGTAGTTTAGTCTAGGACAGGGCCTGGGAGAGACTGTGCATTGCGCAGTCTCAGTGGCCAAGCTGGGAGACTAGCTCTTGGAACTTCACAGTTCACATTTGGAGCTAGCCTAGGATAGGCTCTGTGCAATTTCAGAAGCCAAGGAAGAAGCCTTGAGCTCCCAGATTGTGTGATGCATGTAGTGAGATGTGAGATCCGAGCTAGGGGAGCCCAGATCTACCCATGGGGAGTGTGAAAACAAGCAGATCTGAAGGATGGTGTGATGTTGAGTGTAGATCTGACTAAGTGTATATGTGTACATGTAAAACAAGTGTAGCAATGGATCAAGCTGAAGGAACAAGAAGCATGTGAAGGGATTCACCTCAATGACAACCCTTAGAGAAAAAATTAGGTTATGCATGCAACGCTTAGGAAATGCAATACAAAACTTGAAACAACACTTCTACAAGCTAAAACAAGTTAAAACCCTAGTGATCATTCAATAAAACTATTGAAACAACACTCTCACAAGATAAATAATCAAAAGCGACACAAAAGCAACAAAATGCGATAAAAGAAAAACTCACCCCGAAAAGCGATGACAATGCTCTAAAGGCTTCTTGATCTCCTAGGGAAGCTAGAAATTGATGATCGAATGTATAAGTGAGCTCTAGAGGCATCCATTACACAGAGCTGAGCAAAATGGAGTTCATGATGCATATGCTTGAGATCAAGGACAACAACGACACTTAGCAGAAACTTCTAAATATGGAAATGTGTCACCTTTGGAAAACTAATAATAGATCCCTACGTCCTAGGGATGATTTTCCTCTTAGCTACTTGATTTAAGGAAAAACTGCCATGCACTTCCTAGAAACATTGTACAGTTCTAGGAAGAACCAGGAAACTCTCTAGTTCATGCACTGGGTAGTCTTTGAGCACAATAGGTTATGAAAAATTTCTAAGTTGAGTGGCTATGGGTTGCTTCTCAGGCTCTGCAAAATTTCCCAGTTGAAGGCAAGTCATTATCTCACTCTGCAATTCTAGAACTAAAGGCTCACTTACTGGCTTGGACTACTCTACGTAGTTTCTCAGCTAAAGACAAGCTGTCAGCTGGGCCTGCACAATTCTGGAGCTGAAGCTCACTGTTGGGTTTCACTGCACATTTCATAAGATAAAGGATGGTTGCCCTCAAGGACTGTGAAATTTAACAAGGAAGTGCAATATTCGAATGAAACCAAGTCACGGGTTAGCTTGTGGTTAGACAACAGAGCAAGTAAGCAACACATGTTGTAAAGCGAAAGATAAATTCAAATGAAAACACAAGTACTTGGGTAGTGCAAGACAAGATACTAAGATTTAAGGAGGGAGGCTCCAAAATGAGGCGAAGGAAAACTTTTGGAGGGTGGTTGTAGCTGCTACAACAAAAACGTATTTTGATAATTACAAAAAAATAATTTTGACACCTAATTTTGATTTTTTATTATATTGAGATGCATAAATAATTATTTATGTGTGATTGTAATTATTTACCAATAAAGATGTGTGTAGTAATGCAATACAAAATTATATATTCAACCATCTTACTTGTGGTGATAATTTCAAATATTTTAAAATAAACATATAATATCCCTAAAATCAAGGACTCTAACTCTGGAAATTTGTGTCATATAGAGAAATCAATTGAATGTTAATTGCTAACTCATTGCAATACATTAAGATAGATAGCTAGATTCTTTAGGTGAGTTTTATTGAAAATTCATAATCATGATAAAACATAATAATATCAAGATAACTTAATTAATGTGTGTAAACTTTATTCTGATAATTAGAAAAAAATAACCCCGATGGGGGTGGATGAACATAGATAAGGGGGGTTGGAGCAGGGGGGGTGGTTCTCACCACCCCGCCATATCCCATGAATTTTGAGGAGGAGTTTAGTGTGACACACCACCCCCATGCACCATACGTGCACATTCAATGCATACTCAGATGCTTCGATCCTCTCGAGTTATTTCGACCTTCTTCTTGGTGGCTTGGGTTTGAGAATGGTGTGAGTTATTAGTCAGTTGCAAGGAGGTTTTCAAAAAACGTTGAAATTCCAGTCTTCAGCTGTATTGGTGAAAACTATAGGAATGTGGGGATATATCAAGTATATAGTTTTTGTTCAAAGAAGAGTGTTCAGATCCACTTGGTAGGAAAGAGCACTAGAAACAATAACATTCCATTCTTGAAAGTTCATGTCTCTTATTGTTGCAAGGCAATAGTTATTCAATTAGGGATTCCTAGCTTGAGGGAGATAATAAACCATTTCATTATGCCTAGCTTAGATGAGAGTATTCTAAAGACTTATCCCTCAGGCATAGGTTCAGGTTTGGTTGCATCCCACATCTCCATTTTGAATTTTTATATAATTTTGTGTCTCTATTTCTTTCATGTATGCTTCACCAGCTTGGTAAATTGGTAGATTTATTAAAGTTTTTTACTCCTCTATCAAATTTTGGGAGTGGTGAACCTGTTAGGCTCTTTCCATTCATCCTCGCCTGTTTTATGTTTATGTTCATTTTTTTGTCCAAACCTTTAGTATCCCTCTTCTGGCCTCTATTTTCATGTGGGTGCAAATTTTCTTGGTTGGTAGTACCCTGGTTTTTTTCAACTCCCCTACAGTTACACAAGAGATCATATTGGCCCCCTGGTATTGGTTTAAGGGTAGGTCTTTCATCCTTGTTGGTTGTAGGAATTCCTTAGTTTCTCCTACAAAACTCTATTTGGGTAGACTTACCAGGGTACCAAATTGGGGGCCTTACTAGGAATAGTATTGTCTACTTGATCGATTTTTATATCACGCCTAAAAAACATGGTTATATTCGATGGGGCATTAAGGAGTGAGGACAAACCAGTAAGCCTTGAACTAATATTCATGTCCAAGAGGTAGCCAAATATTATCATGTTATAACACCTCCTAACACTTAAGATGATATCCATAGTCTGGACATGGTTGTTCGCTGAGGATGGCAATCATTTTTAGATTCTGAACTCAAATGTTAAGTTTCTCATTAGCTTAAGCACCTTGGGCATATTAGGGGAGGAGAAATCAGTACATGCACTCACTGACCCCTCACTGGCAGTGAAGATACTCTTGGGTCAAGTTATCAAGGAAAAACATGGAGATAGAAATGATATTATCTTATTTCTCAACAATTTGCAAAGGAATCAATGGAAGATGTAGGACAACCTTGATTGTTTAGACACTGACATGACACACATGGAGAAGCATATTTAGTGTGAATCCAAGCTCTTGACATCCCCTAGAACTTGACCAAAGAACCTGAACCTGGTGACCTCATATGACTCTTAGATGATTTTCGATTATGGTCTGAATCTGGTGGTTTTTTGGTATATTGGTCTGAAGCTGCTATTCTTTTGGTCTGTTGGGAAACTTTTTTTCAAGAAGCACAATGTTTTTTGGTTGTTGAAAAACTTTTGGTAAGCTTCTTACTAGCCAAAAAATCTAGTAAGAGTGAGGCAAGTAGAACTTCATAAAGATATAGACAAATGTAATCTTTTTCCTTGAATGAAATATTTTGAATTACAAAAAAAATAGAAAAGATTAATCTTGATATTGTTAATGTTGATTTGTGAAGATATTCAGATGAGTAAATAATTATTTATGTATGAAAATAATTATTCACTAATAATAATGTGTATAGTAATGAAATACACATCCCTATGATCGCCCATTGTATTTATGGTAAAAATTTCAAATATTTAAAAATAAACATATAAAATCCCCAAAATCAAGTCAACTCTAGAAATTTATTCCATACATAGCACATGTTAGTGTATTTATCCTTGAAATATGAATGTAATAATAGATAAATAGTTCTTTCAATTTTATTATTATGTCAATCGTAATATTCTCTTTATTCATTATTTTCCCAATTTCCTTTTGTTTTACCTTTGCATTTGGTTCCTCTCTTTCAGCCTCTAGCTACCTCAAAGCATGTTTTGGGGTGAGAATTCTTCACTTTTGAGAAAGATATAAGGTTTTCTAAACAATATAATCTCCTTTGTAACAAAATCTATTGAATATTCAATGTCCTTTATAGAATGAAGTACTCAAAGATGAGATGAAAAAATGTTTTCTTTTGCAATATTATTATTCAATTTTATGGACATTAAACCAAGATTTTTCTTTTTTTTTTTCTTCCTTCTAAATCTTTCTTGTCTTGAAGCGCACCTCAAGGTGAGACCCATGACCTTCTAACGTAGTGTAGAAATTCCTTGTACATTTAAACTGCTAATTGTAATTTTTTAAAACAATAGACTTGAATCTACTCTACTCATCAACAAAAACAATTAAACTATTGCGAAATCATGAAGCATACAAGAGAAAGAATTCAATCAACACATTACACAATGATTTCTTAGGGAAAGCCATAGCTAAAATCCCCTGCTATCTGTATATTGCATTAGTTAAAAAATATGAGAATATTGCAATCTTTCTCTTAGACTGAGGAACCTATGCATTATCTCTATATGTCTCACAATTTCCTAGACAAGCCCAGGCTAGTACCTAACCAAATTTGGCTTTCGTAAGTCCCTATTTACTTGCATTATTTCCTTTGGAAGTATCCCCTATTAATAAGGGAAATTCCTCAATTGGAATTGTGCAATCCTCATAGGTCTTCCTCTGTCTCCATGCACCACATGTACAATTCAGATGATTATACAACTGATAGTACAATGTCCCTGAACTCCAATCTAAACTGGGTAACTCTCATATATTAAATGCATGAGTTACTTATGAGTGAATCAATAGGTAATTGGTTGATCACTGTAGGCAACACCACACCACTAGACCTCCCACTAGTTCCTCCAATAGTTGGAACAAGCTTAACTAACTTTAAATCAATTAATTTGAATTAATTAATTACAACTCAAAATAAACTCAACCAGGGATCCTATAATGTAGGAGACACTCTACATGACTCAAGTTAGACCCTCAACTTGAATTAACTAAGCCAACTAAGTCAAATTAATTTAGTTAACTAATACAAGTTGTCATGTGATGTGGAATTAAAATTTTATTCCTAATTTAATTCAAGGACAAAATTAAATTGGGATTTTCTTGTTGCATTTTCAACACACCCTCTCAACAAGAAAAGGATTATTTGCTACTCTGATCCTGTCTCTAAGAAACTCAAATTTTCATCTTGAAAATGCCTTTGTCAAAATATCTGCATCCTGTTCCTCTGCTTGAATGTACTCTAGCAACATGATTCTCCTCTGCGCTCAATCTCATAGATGGTGATACCAAATGCGAATATGCTTGGAGATATCATGAAAAAATTGATTCTCAGAGAGTTTGATACAACTTTGATTGTCATAGTAAATCATTGTAGGATCCACCTACTGAACACATCAACAATGATCTTCCTCATCCAAATAGTTTCATAAGATTCATGACTAACAACCATGTACTTTGCTTCTACTGAACTGAGTGCAACTGATTTCTGCTTCCTGTCGTACCAAGACACTGTTTCTGACCCAATACTAAAGGTTCCCATTGATGTGTTCTTCTTTCCTAATGGACTCCCTACCCAATCTGCATATATGAAGCCTTGAAGCTTCACTCCCTCTGTCCATATGTACCAAATACTAAATTGAATGGTTCCTTTGAGGTGTCTCAACACATGTTTAGCTACATTCTGATAGAGTTTGGTTGGATTAACCATTGCTTTACTAACATGGTTAACTGTTTAAAATATGGCGGGTTGTGTGTTCTCGAAATACATAAGTGAACCCACAAGCTACCTATAAATAGTAGCCTCCACTACTTCACCTAAAGTAGAATCTTCCTTCCTCCAGTTCCCTCTCCATGTGGAACTTCTTCCGTATCTCATTGCCATACTTGCCCTAAGAGACAAACAATTCCTCATCTCCTTTCCATACTTCCATACCAAGGAAATAATGCACCAGCCCCGGGTCCTTGCAAGATCATCTTTGGAATATTTTACCAGCTTTTCATCACCAGTTAGATTGAAATCATTGACATATAATACTATAATAAAAAATTTACCTTCAACCACAATATGGTAAAGGTTTGTATCTTCTTCGCTTTTGGTAAATACTAACTTGGTGAAATAACGATCGATCATGGTGTACCAAGCACGGGGTGCTCGTTTCAATCTATACAATGCTTACTTGAGTATGCACACATGTGACTCTCTATTGAAGGTCTCAAATCCTTCCATCTACTCAATGTACACCTCTTCCTCAATCACGCCATTGAGGAATGTTGTCTTCACATCCATCTGATGTATCTTCCATCCCATCTATGTTGAAAGTGCTAGAATAGATCGGATTGAAGAGTACCTTACTAGTGGAGAAAATGTCTCCTCGTAATCAATTCCCTCCACCTGAGAGAACCCTATAAACACAAACATGGCCTTGTGTTTCTCCACACTCTCATATGCTGCTTCCTTTACCTTGTAAAGTCATTTGGAGCTCACCACTAACTTGTCTAGTAGTCTTGGGACCACTTCCCAAACATTGTTTATGATAATGGAGTCATACTCCTCTACCATGGCATCAAACCATACTGTTTGTTGCACTTCTTCCTCAAATGAGGATGGATCAATCTCTACATTCTTTCTCATCAGAGCCATGTAGTCAGTGTACCGCACTAGTGATCTCCTCTACCTGCGCTATGATGTGGGTTCTCCCCCATTCTCTCTAACATCATGCATCAATTTGTCATCTTCTTTGGTGTGCTTCCTTCCATCTATGGGAGTCTCCGCATGAGTGGGTGCTTCCACTCTCTTCTCCTCTACATGTGGTTGCTCCACATCATCTCAAAGTTCTTACTTTGGAGCTAAGAGCTCCCCATCTCCATGTAACTAAATATCCCTCTCAAGGGAACATCTCATGGCCTTCTCTTCATCAAACTTCACATCTCTACAAACCAATGTCATCCTGTGAGATGACAGGTACACCCGATAGTTGTGAGGTGTATCAGTGTACCCCACAAATATGCCCAACTCAGTTGATGGTTCTATCTTTTTCCTTGTATTCTTTGTAACATGACAATAAATTGATGAACCAAATATCATGAAGTGTGCCATGTCTGGATTCTTACCTGAAAAAGCTTCTTCTAGTGTACTCATCCTGAGAATCCTATGAGGACTCTTGTTCGACACATATACAATTGTGTTGCATGCTTCATCCCACAAGTGCAACAGTAGGCCATGATCATGTAACATTGCCCGTGCAACTCCCACAATACTTTTGTTCTTCATTTCATCCACCCCATTCTATTGTGGGTTATAATTCCTTCTGATGCACATAAGTTATTAAATTCATTTTCGACACATATTCTCCACCATTATCGCTCCTGAGAACCTTTAATTTCCTGCCAGTGTATTTCTCAACAAGTGCTTTAAATTCACAAAATTTAGAGAACGTCTAATCTTTCTTCTCCATGAAGAAAATCCAACACTTCTTGAGAAATCATCTACAAATATTGCATAATACCTGTGCTTGGACGTGGAGGTTGTTAAGAATAGTCCACACACATCTGAGTGAACTTTTTCAAGGATCACTTTCCCTTGACTGTCCTTATCATGAAAGGTGGATTTGGTGTACTTCCCCAATGTACACCCTTTTCATGTATCTCTATGCTTGAGTGCACCCTTGGGAAGTCCTATAGAAATTTGTTGCATGATCTTCAAAGCTCCATAGTGCAAGTGATCCAATATTCTATGCCACAACTCAGCAATGTCTCGGCTCTACACCTTCTTTGCTTTTGTACTCAAGGAAACATAGTCTTCTACATCCAATTTGTAGAGTTTCTTCACCCAAACTCCGATCCACTTCACTTTTCTTGAGGCTATGTGACGAAGGAAAGCCTTTCCTTTTCTAAATATCACATTGTAGCCACAATCCTCCAACATAGAAACTGAAGCCAAATTCTTCTTCAGACCCAAAACATACATGACATCTTTTAATGTGAAAGGAGAAAAATACTCCCTCTGAAAAGTAGCAGTATCAATGTTGGTCGCACTATAACTTCCATCATCTCCCATTCAATCTGCATTTGGAGGTCCTTCTCCTCCAATTCATTGAAGATTTATTTGTTGCCATTAATATGGAATTAGGCTCCACTATCCAAATACCACACACTACCCATCACTGATGTCACCATCCAAGTGATGAGGATGAAATCCAAATCTAATTTTAAAGTAAGAGCTTCACCTTTCGCTCCTCCTAAGAGCTTCTCATCAGCCCTCTTGTGCAGACACTTCATGGTATAGTGTCCCAGTTCATGACAATGAAAACATTTAATCTTTGACAAGTCCTTCTTCTTGCCAGCCTAACTAGAATCAGATTTGGAATGGGGTGACTTCCATTTCCCTTTCTTCGCCTTTCTAGCTAATTCATAGTTCTCCTCATCAACATGCTTGGATGAGGGTCCATCTCTGGTGTTTTTCCAAATCTCTTCTTGCACTATGTTAGACCACAAACGCTCCCCCTCTGGTAGCTTCTCCCTCCTATTTACCAAATCTTGGTAGTTGTGCCAACTCTTGGGAAGGCCTAGAATTTCTAGGCTAACCAAATCATCTTCAACAACCGCAGACAACACCACACTAGTAGACTTCCCACTAGTTTCTCCAACAATTGGAACTAGTTTAACTGACTTTAACTAAGTTAAATTGAATTAATTAATTAAAACTCAAAATAAACTCAACTAGGGCTCCTATAATGTAGGAGACACTCTACATGACTCAAGTTAGACCCTTAACTCAAATTAACTAAGCCAACTAAGTCAAATTAACTTAGTTAACTAATACAAGTTGTCATGTGATGTGGAATTACAATTTTGTTCCTAATTTAATTCAAGGACAAAATTAAATTATGATTTTCTTGTTGCATTTTCAATACATAGCCACAAAGAGTCCTTAAAAACCTCATCTCTCTAGTAATAAAGTTTTTCATCGACACCTTAATTTTCTTAACAAAAGAAAAACTTAAAAAATGTTTTCATTCACTATATCATTATACACTTCAATAACCATGCAAGAAATCCTAGTTGAGTAAATCAAAGCTTTCACCTTAGTTCAAATAATTAGATGTACATCTTTTGTTATGGTCCTTGTTTTAAGCTCGTTTGTGAAGATGGAAACATGTTTGAGTACAGGCTAATACAAAATTTCTTCCTAAATAATTTTTATGTGGAAATAATGAAAATAATGCACAAGTGTTTAGAAAAAGTTATATAAATTGCCCTCGTATCATTCCCTAACATTACCTTAATTATGTAGATTAAAATATAATAAACTTATAATTCAAGATTATTTTTTACAATCTTATAATATCTAAAATGAATTTAAAAACTATGTAAGTGTAAAGAATTCAATAACTAAATCACATAGAGTGAACATGTCATTAATGAAATTGAATCTTGATAATGATGATAACAATTCTTCATCTCACCCATGTTAAACCGAGTGCAGTTTCTTGAATTATTTTGAAGATTTGACCATTTTATCGTTCACATTAAAACCAAATCATCCTTAATCATCCTTGTAAATTATCTTCAACAAAGCTAAGATCGAAAATGATGCAGAAATAGGAGTGATAAATATATGTCATGAGAGTTCTCCCATGTTACATAGTAATTTGTAACATGCCACATGGTAATATCGTAAGACACGGACAATGTTTCACCACTTCATTGGGCACATGGCAAGTTCGACAAATGACTTGGCTAACAGTTCCATGAATTTTAAACCCATGATCTACTTGAAACCAAGATATTGACATATTCTCCTAACTATATCAACAAAACAAATTGTTAGTTCATGAACTTCATTTGTGATACAAGGAACCCGGATCTACTTGAAACCAAGATCTTAACATATTCTCCTCACTACATCAAGAAATCAAGTTTTTAGCTCATGAAATTCATTTGTTATACATTTGGAAAACCAAGTTGAAATATACTTTATATAAATGGGCAATTAATATTTGATATGGAATGATTTTGGTAGTGTATCTTAACTAAATAATGTTTAAATCTCTCACTCAACCTGGTTGCTTAAGTGTAGATTCAGTAAACCACTTAGTTTAGGGGAGTTGTCTATAATGCGATTTTTTGGAGATTCCCGTGACGGAATCCGGCAGAAGAAATTGAGTTTAAATTTTGATTTGTTGCAGTTAAAATAGTTTTTTAATTGTATATTTGGATTCATCACCCTGAAAAACCCCTTGGACGTTGTGCAGAAATTAGCTATCAAACTTGCGATTCCAATAAATTACTACCGGATTTTAACCGGAAAAACCCACCGAAAAAGCTTTCAAAAATTCGCATTATATACGACTGCTAGGTTATGTAGTTCATCATATTATTTTGAATGTTCACCATTTTAATTGTTAACATACATCGGGAAACCAAATTATACATGTAACTCATCTTCGAAGAAACGGCATGTCGTTCAGAAGTGTACGGTACGGTTGGGTATGGGGCAGAGACGAAAGGCATCTATAAAGGTCATCAGATCTCGCTCATTCAACACAACAACCGATGATTACTTCCACACAGATAAGGAGAAGAGATAATCATATCCACACAGGTAAACGATAAGAGAAAAAATGTCAAACGTTCCTCAGAAATCTGCTCATAAAGTGCCCAAGGAGTTTTTGTGCCCCATAAGCAAGCAGTTCATGAATGATCCCGTCATCGCTCCTTCTACAAAAAGAACATACAATCGGAAGTCACTTATCGCTCTCAGGGAGGGGACGCTGAGGATCGACGGCCACAACGGCGTTCTGCCGCCGGAAAACGAAGGGGTGCTGCCCAATCACAATCTCAGACGGTCGATCGTTGCATGGCGGCGGGGATACAAGCTGGCGTCGCCTTTCTCGTATATCTCAACGCTCACTGATCTAGAAGCCGCAGTTAATTCTTTATTAGATGTCAAGGAAAATAAATTAGAAGGCTTCGAATTATTGAAATATCTCGCTGAATTCAGTTCTGCAATTCAACTCAAATACACAATCGTTGAGTCCAAAGAGGGCTTTCTATTGTTGAGTAAGCTCATAGCAGGATGCCCTCTGGAATCGACCGCTAAATTGTGTCAGTGGGTGAAGATTTCGGTATCCCTTCTGTCTAATGCCCACAATTTCAACAACGAGCTCGATATCGGCGAAGATCAACATAAATTACTTGCAGTTCTTGACAAAGTAAGCGGCGACATAAAGGGGGGTTCGACGTTTCAGATGGGCTTGATCAACTTAATCCACTCGTTAATGGCGTCCAACGTACAGTTAATTAATCACAGTGGAATCGTACGAGCATTGTCTTCTTTCGTTCTCAAGCCGCGCCGCCGTCTATATGATAGCAAAGAACATTTTGAGAAACTGTTCTACATACTATTGGATCTCTGGGGCAGAAATGGTGCACTAGGGCTACCCCGGCTTTCACAGGCAGTGGCTTCATTAGTGTGGCCAATGCCGGAAAGCATGGATGGGGCACAATACGAGTATCTATTGCAAACAATCTCCACTAGACTGAAAATCCAAGTGGAGGGCCAGACTCATCCCTTGTCACTGCCTTTGCCTCTTGAAGCCATGACCCGTGCAGGGTTGGTGAGTCAAATCTTCTGTGTGTTGGACTATGCAACACTCCCGCTGGCCGCAAAACGGAGTCATCCAGACGGGTGGCTCTGGAGAGGCGAGTTAACCTCCCCGGAGGCGGAAGAGCTGGTTTTTAAGAGGTGTTTTGAGATTCTTGAATGCCTAAGCACGACTAGCAGAGGTCGTCTGGAGATTGTAAGAGTAATCACCCGCAGCGGGTACAGTTACTTGCCATCTTTCTATTCAGCTCTTGCGTTGAACATATTGCCTCGCCTGATGGAGAGCCATGTGATACCGGCAATATCTGTAATCTTCAACGTTTTGATACATTCTCGATATATTTCAGTGGTGAAGCAGATGAGTGAGAATGACGCCAACTATCAGAGATTCTTAGGCCTTATTGATGATGGCCATCCTAGGGTGGCTGAGATATCAGCCCAAATACATAGCACCTATGATAGAATGTCAAGTGAGGAAAGATTCCCCGATCTAAAGATTTATTGATTTGTATTGTAAATTGACTGCTAGTACGTGTAATTTATTTATATAAGAAATATTTTAAAGGGTACTAAAATTTATTTATATAAAAATAAATTTTCAATTAAATTTTAATTTAAAAAAAACAGAGTTTATTTATATTCAATAGCAATAGTATCTTTTAAAAGTCATTTATATATTTAATTTATTTATTTCTACATGTACCACTAACTAAATGAAAATGCGTTTTAGGATAGAGTCTAATTTAAATTTTATTAAAAAAATTAATGATATAAATTTACCTTAAAAGTTTTGGCACATTTGTTGCTTTTTTATATGAAAGTATAAAATCATTTAAAAATTTAATGGTTTTTTATAATCTTTTTGAAATTTTCACTCTTAAGATGAAGTAAATATATATTTGAAATTTATACATGTACCACTAACTAAATGAAAATGCATTTTAGGATAAAGTTTAATTTTTATTTTAATTAATGATATAAATTTACCTTAAAAGTGGAGGTAGTAGTGAAAAAACGGCCTCTAGAAAGACTAAGGGAGTTTGCAAGCCCAAGTCAGGCATTTTTGCTCGGGTCGTTTTGAGCGACCCATCGACACAAGTTCATAGAGATCATATGACGAAGCATGCAATTATATGCAAGTTCATGGGGCTATGGCCGACGGAAAGGGCTTTACATGTCTGGATAAGAAGCCACTGGAAGCCAAAAGGGGAAATATATTTGCATCTGGGTTCTAAGGGTTTTTTCATTGTAGTGTTCACAAGCTTGGAAGATAAATACAGAGTGTTTGAGGGGGGGAGGCTATTTCTATGCTGCGGAAGGACTTTACATGCGGCCATGGATGTTGAACTTTGTCCTGGAACGTGAAATATTCACTTCAGTACCAGTTTGGATTAGACTGTATTCCCTTTTATTGGATTATTAGTTGCCAGAATCTTTGAAAACCATAGGCAACAGGTTGGGACATTTTCTAAAAATCACAGAGGCAACTTTGAAAGGGAGATACACCTCCTTTGCTCGAATATGTGTAGAAATGGATTTATCTGGAGCCCTATCGGAAACAATCATTTTAGAAGTATATGATAAAGAATGGGTGCAAATAGTGGACTATGAGCACATACCCTTCAAATGGCGCAAATGCCATGAACATGAGCATCTATACAGAGACTGCCCTACTATCAACAGGGAAGATAATAAAAAAACCGCTGTAGAGAGAGACCACGAGGGTTTCACCAAAGTTGGGAGTAAAGGAAAATGAGGAAAGCGTCCACACAAGAAGGCGAATGAGGACAAACACACAAGACAAAACAACTTCAAGATTTTGGAGGAAGAAGAAGGGAACAAGGAGATAGTCCAAAACATGGAGAATGTAACAAAAGAACAAGATAGGGCAACTAATATGGAGGATATCACGATAGGAAACCAACAAAAGGATGATCTACCAAGCCTAATGGAGATCAGTAGGAACGAAGAGATGACTCCAAGTGAAGCAGGAACAGAGGACCATGAATTATAGGAGATTCTAGATAGGGAAAATCTAGATCTAGAGAAATTTCTAGAACAAGGAAAAATAATAGGGGTGGACTCCCTGCCAAAGGAGGACTATGGCAGAGTACAACAACTCTTTCTCTAGAAGTCACAAGCGAGGGGAGTGGGAGTCAAAAGAAATCATGAAAGGTAGGAGCCAAGTGGGGTCAAGATGATGGAGAATCCTCAGGCATAATCTCCAAAGAGCTCAAGCAGGAAAGAGGTAGAAAGAGACATAATGAATTACTGAATGAATGTGGAAAACTATTGATCATCTCAGGTAAGATGAACGATCTTACCAGTTATTCCCTTACTAATCTTTCTTAATGAAGTTTAGGAATAGGTCATAGAAGGAAATAAAGAAATCTTAGTAACAGAATGAAAGAAGAAAAACCAGACATGGTTTTTATTCAGGAGACAAAATGTTCTATGGAAAAGATAATAGATATTCATAATAAGTGGTTATGAAATTATGAGTATTTAGAGGTCAAGGCAAATCATTCGGCGGGGGGAATTCTCACTTTATGGGGCCCACAAAAATTGAGAATTCTGGATGCTGAAGCATCCAAGAACTACCTTTCCCTCATATGTCAACCTGTAGGGGACAAGGAGATATACATGATTGTGAATTTTTATGGACCTCAAAAGCTAGCAGACAAGCTCAAGCTTCTCACTTCCTTGGAGGAACTTAGAGAAAGCATCCCACTCTACCCTGGATTGTTGCAGGAGATTTCAATATGATAAGATCTCTTTCAGAAAAAAAGGAGGCAGTAGACAGTTAGGTAGAGACTCTATGGCCTTCCAGAATTTCATTAGGAACATGAGGTTGGTGGATACTGAAACAATATATGGAACCTTCACTTGGAACAACAAAAGGGGAGGGGCCCATTAAGTTGCTTCCAAACTTGATAGATTCATGATTTCAGAGGACCTCCTCTCTGGACTTGCCATGACAGCCTCCATTCTGCCCTTTGGAGGATCTGATCATTAGCCTGTATAGCTGGAAGCCACCCTTATGGGTATGTCGAGAAACAGACCTTTCAGGTTTGAAAATTCCTGGCTCTCACATCCTAATTTCACTAATAACGGTGTGACGTGGTGGAGAGAGGAGTTGAATATTCAGGGTTCAAAAATGTACATGCTCCAGCAGAAACTTAAACATATAAAATCTCATCTTAAAGTTTGGAACAAAAATGAATTTGGAGACATCTTCAAAGCCAAAAGAGAAACTGAACTGAAGCTCCAGGAGATCAATCAGATCGTCATCACAGAGGGCTTCATTGAAGAGAGGCAAACATTAACTGACTCTCTGCAGGAAGAATGGGAAATTCGATGCTTACAAGAAGAAATTTTCTAGAGGCAGAAATCAAGAATGCAGTGGATTAAAGAGGGAGGAAGAAACAAAAAATTCTTTCACAAAACCACCATAGATCACAGGGTACATAAAAGAATCACAAAGATCAAGGATTCTCAAGGAATTGAGCTCGTTTCTCACAGTGATATAGAATCGGTCCTTGTTCAGTACTTCTGCAACATTGCAAAGGAGCCTCTGAAGAACAGATCTAGGTTCATTGAACATTTCACTCAATATATCCCTAAGCTGGATACTAAAGAGGACAACCATAATCTCAACAGGTCAATTTCGGAAGAGGAGGTCGGTGAAGTGATTAATGAAATGCGAAGTGGAAAATCACCAGGCCCATATGGATTCAATGTAGACTTCCTTAAGGCCTATTGGGATACTGTCAAAAATGACATCCTTGAGGTGGTGGAAGACTCAAGAAGATCCAAAAAGGGAATAAAGGTTCTGAATGCATCCTTCATAGCATTGATTCCAAAGTAGGAAAATGCCATGACTTCAGAATATTTTAGACCCATAGCCTTATGTAATGTGGTGTATAAAATTACCTCCAAAGTAATAGCCAATTGACTCAAACCACTTCTTCCCTCTCTCATTTCGGAGGAGAAAACAAGCTATGTGGAGGGAAGACAAATCGTCAACAATATCATCCAAGCTCATGAGGTGGTAGACTCTCTCAAAACCAGCAAACAAGCTGGCACGATCATTCAGTTCGACCTCACGAAAGCCTATGACAAATTGAGTTGGTCTTACATAAGAGAAATTCTAAAAGCCTATGGTTTTAATCAGAACTGGATAAGATGGGTCATGGCACTAGTCACCTTAACCATTTTTTCCATATTGCTTAATGGAGTTCCCTCAAGAACCTTCACTCCCTCCAGAGGGCTCAGACAAGGAGATCCGCTTTCACCATTCCTCTTCGTCCTCATGATGGAAGGTTAGGCAGAGCGATTAAGATGGCAAATGTTGAAGGAAGAATTCAAGGTATCAAACTTACTGCAGATGGAGAGGCCAACACTCATCAACAATTTGTAGATGATACTATGTTGCAGGGCATACCCACCGTCAGGGAGGCCAGAGCAATCAAAAATATCTTAAATGACTTTGCTATGGTAGCAAGCACTGAGGTAAGCCTTAACAAGTCCAAAGTTTTTTCTTTAATAATAATATGACTATTTAGAAAAATATTACCAAAATTATTGGATTTCAAAGAGAACAGCTACCTTCCAAATATCTTGGCATTCCTCTTACTAACAAACCACTAAGAAAGCAAGTGTGGGAACCCATTTTAAATAAATTTCAGGACAAGATCAAAAAATGGACATGCAGATCACTAAATCTGGTAGGACACCTAGTTCTCACATAGGTGATCCTACAGGCCATTCCCATTTTTATGTTTTCAGCTCTTCCTGCTCCTCAAAATAATGTAAACTTTGAAACCGGAACTATAAACTCAAAATGGGAACTCTGGCTAAAAAATGCCAAAAAAACATAAAAAACAGTGCTAAAAACGAAAAGTGTGTATACTGGAATGATGGTTTTTTTTAGGGCTAATTTTGAACATGTTTTAAAAATGGCAGTGAAAACAAAATTTTTGTGCAAAATATAGCTTGAAAACAAAAAAGTGATTATACTGGAACGATGATTTTTTTTTTTTAGGGTCAATCTTCAAAATTTAAAAAAAATGCTAGTAAAATGATCTAACAACATAAAAGTGTCTCAT
>APFE030980103.1:18316-35827 GCA_000404065.3 Pinus taeda
TTTTCAGCAAAAAATCAGCTTTTTCTGCTTGTTCTTGCTGCTGTTCTGCTTGTTTTTCTGCTGTTCTGATTTTGCTGAAGAGCTGCCTGGTATGTGTGCCAAACTGCTGCCTCTTTCTCCTTCTTGTCCAGAAATCTCCCTTGCTCTCTTGCTCTCCTTCTTCCAATCTGCTCATGAAAGAATGAATGATCTTTTCCTCCTTTTCCTCCTTTAATATAACTCCAAGTGACTTTTGGGTGATCCAAGTGACTTTTGGGTGATCTCTAAATCCAATGGCTGAAATAGATTTAGATCAATGGCTGAGATTAAATGCACATTTAAATCTCACTTTCTATTTTTTAATTCACCCACTTTAATAAAGACCCACTTAGTCATTTATTTCCAAAGTCACTTTTCCTTTTTAATTTTTCATTGACTTTATAAAAGTCACTTTAAAATTAGACTTAGTAACTTTATCACTTAAAGTCACTTTTAAATTAGATTTAACTTTATAAAAATTATAAAGTTACTTTAGGAGAAAAATTAAAATCTTTTGGACACTTTTCCCTAGGCCAAAGATCAAAGCCTAAGGGAACCACCTGTCCTCCGGTACCAAATTTCAACAATTTATGCATTTCCAATTGTGCTATGTATATGTGTTAATCATTTAAAATTCCATTTGCATGCATGTTGATTGACAATCGATCACTATGAGGATCGATAACGATCCATTAAGTAAACAAATTATTGTTATATATGGAGTCGTGGTGTGAAAATAGAGTATGGCAGAGGAAACTTGAGAAAGGTGTAAATCCATCAAAAGCCAGCGAAATCAAGTCAAGGAGGAAAAAGACGGAGAGTGCATGAGATCCGTTGGATCTCATAGATCGACGGTCATCGCATGTTATATATGCGAGGGCGTTAAGTAGCGAAAGCGATCTTCATAAGGTGGTAAACGGATTATCAAGTGGCCTCAAACCCATAAGTGGTATTCCCAAAGATGGACCCGATTCCATACACAGAGTGACACGTAGTAGCTGAGGAGAGAGAAAAATAGCTTTTCCGGGCGGATAATTTCCGTGCTATTTTTCCACCTGAAATCTCTGACAGTCGTCGGATCCATTGAGTGCAGATCAAAGGTGGAGGATTATCATGCAAGTTGTTGATTAACGATCGAAGATAACGAAGGACGGCGGAACGTAGTGGAAAGGCGATGAACTGGATCCGACGATTTATGAACAAGGATGTATACTATTTGAAGTCCGGCGTATATGTTCTGGTCGGGTTTTCCATGGTTTCTGTGTATTTTCAACCAAGTTGTGTGGCCCTAGTTTTTAATGAAAAAGCATATATATGACACTTCCGATAGAAGGTGTGGGCCCATAACCCATAGGCTTGCGTAAAGTGATTGAGGAAAGCAAGGAAAATTGCCTTTAGGTGGTTTTTCCTGCATCAGTAGAATTAAGTAAAACACGTCAGTAGAATTAAGTAAAACAATCCAATTTTAAACCATATTGACACCCTCATTACCAAGAAAGTTTTTAAGAAAGTCAAGAAGATGGACATCAACATTACCAAGGAAGAAGATAGAATAATCAACATTATTAATGGAATAAGGCATCACAAGACTATTATTTGATGGTATATTATCAAAATCCAACAACTACAACAAATTGGAGGAGTCACAATGATCTATATTGGATTATTATATTGTTTTTCATCCATCTTGATGTTTTCATAGTGGAAAAAGTGGAGAAATCAACTTGCATGACCATTTTTACTAGAGGGTCCTAGTTTAACAAATTGGGATTTAAAACCTTTTGAAAATAAATTGAGGTATCATAATATTTTTTTGCGGGTAATTTTTCTTTTTCTTTTAAGTGTGGAATCCACTAGTGCGATTATACACATAGATACCTTTCCAACGGTGTAAGAATCACCTCAGCTGGAGTCTATATGCAAAAGTTATGCCACTTGGAAGTTGAAGAGAATCTAGAAGAGTTGATATTGTACATCTAGTTAAGAATTGAAGGAGTCAGACATAACCCCTATTAGGATATTAGGTTGTGTTATAACTGAGCCACTAGGAGGAAATGAGGGTCCATTTTATTCAAGTGCATTTTTTTCCATAAATGAGCATACTAGTTGAGAGTGGATAGGGAGAGAGATAAAATAGAGAGTTTGTGCACTACAACATTGCACGGGCCACAAGCCTCACTTCGTTGTACTTTCATCCATTTCCATTTATATAAAGAGAGAGCAAAGTGACCTCACCTTTCCGAAGCCATATCTTGTGTTATTATGGTTTTGAATGGTTATATTTTTGTTTTTTCTTTATTTTTGCATGTTATATATTGCATGATGCATAGAATTATTAACTTAATATCCCAAAATCTAAGGAAAATAAACATCATAGTAGATATTTCATTTTTCAGTATAAATTTATCAAATTTATTTTGATTAATTGTTTAATGGAATATCCAAGACAATTTATGGATCATATTGGTATTAGTGTGTTTCTTTGTGTATATTGTAGGGAGTTGCAGAGGATCTAGATTGGTTAAGATGAAAGTCATAAAACCCTAGCCATTGTCGATGAATCTATTAACAACCCTCAAGATCTTGCAAAGGAGATGTTTTTGTAGTTGAATAACACGTCGCAAATATAAACCACAATGTGAGCCTCCTCATGGCAGCATTGACAAATAAGCTTAGCCTATTCAATGAAGATAGAGGTTCTAATCAGAGGGGAAATCAAAAAATCAGGTAGTCTAAGAAAGAACCCTAGAAGGAATAACTGAGTTCGAGTGCCATGAACCATTTAAGTTCATATTCAAAATATAAATAAAGGTTGATATCAAACCATATTGAGATGATATTGACACTCTGGAGTTAAATCATTGGTTACAACGATTAGATTGCTTAATTGAAATTAGAGGGCGATGCCCTGACTTGATGGAAAAGCCACACAAAGACCTTGAGGTTGGAGGAAGATCCTCTAGTGACTAAGTCGGAGGATTATGGAATTACTTCAATAAAAAGCAAAGGAAGAATGTACAAGAGTACACCACAAAATTTAGAAAAATGGCCGTCATGTTAGGTATCTCCCCAAAAGAACCCATACATACTCCTCAAGTATATGGGGGTTCTACACAACCATTTGTGGAAGCAAATGATGTTGTTCAAACCTAGATCAGTGGATGAGGCTTGTGTCTAGGCATAATACAAGGAGAACATAGGTTGGAAGAAAGGAAACTCAAGTGGGTCAAAGTAGAAGGAGCATTAGGAAGCTAATAAGGAGGGGAAGAAGAGTGGACAAGGGGAAAAAATAAAAAGATAATAGGAACAACACACTAGTGCAAAGATACCAACAACCACTACAACCATTGTAACATTGACAGTCATATAGATGAGAAGTGTTGGAAGTTTCATCTAGAGCTAAACCCAAGGAACAAAAAGAAATATTATAATAAGAATAATCTCATGGACATTGATTCAAGAAACCAGGTGGAAAGAAGTTTGAACATGGATGAGAAGATTATTTGTACATAAGTGAAAAAGGGTTTATTTTTCCTTCATGCTTTCAATTTCCCTTTATTCATGCATTGGATTCAATTGGGTCTTACATTTTGTTTTGGGTTCCACTTAAATATTCCTAAGCTCCATTAGTTTCCTTTTTCCCCAATAATTCCCAAGACCCCCAGAAACATAGAAGGAAAGATCATGAAGAAAATGAAGAAAAACATCATAAAATTTGATCACAAAAATACAATACCATATTCTATAAGGTAGCACGGCCACACACAAAAAATAGTCAAAATGGAAAATAAAACATAATATAATTTGAAGTAAACAAAACATCGAATACTCAACAACCAAAACCACTCAATCCCCATGAGTTCTAATGTTTTCAATGTTTCATGAATACAAGCTTAGTCCTATCCTTCTTCAAGATTTCATGGGAGCCCTTTTAAACTTGTGATTCCCCTCTAATTTATCCCAAGAGGATTCATTCAATACTTTGAGGGACATAAGGGAAAGCTCCCTCCTCTTCCCTCTATTGCAACATTAAACTTTGTTGTCTCAAGTGCTTGAGAGCTCTTGTTGTACCAATCTTTTTAAGTGCTGCCACTTTCATTCAATTGTTAATATTATAAATGCAAAACACATATTATTTGATTCCCTACCATGCTATACCAAGCATGTTGTCTTGCAACAACACACCTATCTTAATTCGATCATTAGCCACATGTCTCACAATCTAGGACATACATATGCATATTTCTAAATTTTTAAAAAATAAGAATTTCCTTGCATATGAGAATATCAATTCATGTATAATCACGTCCTTACAAAATTGAAATTCATAATTTTACCCAAAATTATCAGCATTATTACTATCAACCTCTTTACCGACACCCCTATTATCGTATGTTAAAAGAAGCCTTCATTAGCTTCATTAATTCTCTATATCGAGACCATCTTCACTAATCAAAGAATCAACTTTTTCCACAGGAAACCATAGCAATATATGTATATTCACCCTCTTTATTC
Organism: Pinus taeda; assembly: GCA_000404065.3. NCBI lineage: Eukaryota > Viridiplantae > Streptophyta > Pinopsida > Pinales > Pinaceae > Pinus > Pinus taeda. The sequence continues at coordinate 22,850 of APFE030980103.1, forward strand.
AAGGTCGGCACCAACCAAGCATCTGTAACCTCAAAGGTAAGTTAAAATCCATTTAACATATAGGCATCTATCATTTTATAACTTATAATTTTGACATTTATGAAATGTATCATGCATATGCAGGAAATCTCATAATCAATGCATATATAGCTATTTAATAATTGTGCCACACCCAACACCTACTTTCACATGCAAATAATCAACATGTATGTTTTAACCCAATACAGGCGTTACCTGCCAATAGATTCTTAAAACAGAAAAAATATACAATGGCGAGAACATAAAAAATATAGACAGATATTTTCTCTTGAAACCCAAACCGAGAAAACTAGATTTATTTTTCATTATATTCCTTTCAATGTTACAATACATATATATACGTGCTGAATAATTCACAAACCCCAATCCATTAATCCTAGATTAGAACATAACCATAGTTCTTTTGACCAAATCTACAAAATACCATGGGAAAAAACCATCATGCCCAAAACCATGCACAAAACCTGTAGATATTTCTACAAATCTAGCTCTGATACCATGTAGATATTTCTACAAATCTAGATTTGATACCATGTAGAAATTCCTTTTTGATTCATTGTAATATGCTAAAACAATAGACTTGAATCTACTCTACCCATCAACGGAAACAACTAAACTATCGTGTAATCACGAAGCATATAAGAGAAAGAATTCAATCAACACATAACACAATAATTTCCTGGGGAAAGCCACAACTGAAAACCCCTTCTATCTGTATATTGCATTAGTCAGAAAATATGAGAAGATTACAATGCTTTTCTCAAGCTTGAGAAACCTCTCCACTATCTCTATCTATCTCACTACTTCCTAGGTTGACTCTGGCCAATACTTGGCCAATTTCGTAGCCTTCTAAGCTCCTACTTGCATTTTTCAATGAGGAATTAGGCCCCTATTTAATAGGAATTTTGCTCCATTAGAGTGCGCAGTTCCTTTAGGATATTCCTCTGACTGCATGCACCATATGTACAATTCAGATAATTATACAACTAATAATACATTGCCCTTGAAATCCAATATCAACTGGTATTTCTCAGATATGACATGCATGAGTTATTTATGAGTGAATCGTCAGTTTACTGGTTGATCACTGCATGCAGTGCCAAACTGCACTTCAGGTAGCACCACAGTGCACTTTAGGAAGCACCACATTGCACTTTAGGAAACACCACATTGTACTTTAGGAAACACCACACTGCATTTCATGCAACACCACACTTCTAGACCTCCCACTAGTTCCTCCATTACTTGGAACTAGTTTAACTGACTTTAACTCAGTTAGACTGAACTAATTAATTACAACTCAAAATAAACTCAACCAGGGATCTATAAAGTAGGATACACTCTACATGACTCTAGTTAGACCCTCAAATCGAATTAATTGAGCCAACTAAGTCAAATTAACTTAGTTAACTAATACAAGTTGTCATGAGACGTGGAATTACAATTTTATTCCTAATTTAATTCAAGGACAAATTAAATTAGGATTTTCTTGATGCTATTTTCAACATTTCTTGTTGCAATTTTCAACACTCCCCCTCAACAAGAAAATGATTCACATCTATCCCAATCCATTACCTTTGGAATTTTCTGCCTGCAAATCTTGTCACTATTGTCGTTGCTAATGCAACATATGCAATTGAAGAGAATCCAAGAAAAAACAAACTGAATCAACTGTGTTTGCAATTGTCTACTGAGAAAATTGTGTTGTTGTTGACTGTGCTATTGAGCCTCTTGCTTTGTTGTCAACACTCATCTGCACTCCTTAGTATTTGACTGACATTGATCCTCCTACTATTGAATACTGTGGACCCCCGTATCAAGGTAATGATCCATGAGGAGAACACCTCAATGGACCTTGCCCAAATTTATGCAACTCTTGGGACTATTGGTTCAAATCACCTCGTCTCACACATGGAGGTATTGCTGCATGTGATCCCTCTACCCACTTGGCTCGAACTCTCCTCCTACTAGAGGTGTCTAACTGATCCTCTTCATCATCATCTTCATGGTCAACCCAGCTGCCAACTAGTTGAGGCTTCCTCTTGAGAGCTAAATCATGCTCCCTCTCAACCACAACATCTCTAATCCCTGCCTTGCTCCTCAAGGTTGTGCATGCATCTTCCTCTAATGTGTAGAGGCTCTCGATCCTAACACCAAATTTCTTGAGTTGACATGAAGTAAGATTCTTGAGGTAGGCATTCCCATCTTTGAAGACTACCTCATGCCCACTGTCTTCAACTTTCAATTTCTTCATCAGTTCAAGTTTCTTGGCCTCATGGTTATTATTGAATAGCTCATTGATAGTCTTCCACATAGCAACGAGAGTCTCCTTGCCATGTAGTTTCAAGACTATGTGGTCTCTTACACCCTCTAAGATGATCCTCCTAGCTCTTGCTACACTCTTCTTCCACTCTATTATATCTTTAGCAGCAGATGTTGGAGGCTTTGGGATATCATAATTTATGAATTCCTTTAGTTGATTATCTTCCAACATTGCCTCCATCCTATCCTTCCAAGCAATGTAATTTGAGCTACCCTCAAGGGCATACTTGGGCCTCAATCCATAGAACGACATCTTGTGAGCTTTGAAGAATGATTCTACTAATTCTATTCACTTGTAAGGACAACTTTGAATTCTTCTCTTCTATCACGATTTCTGCTCTGATACGATGTAGAAATTTCTACAAATCTAGCTCTGATACCATGTAGATATTTCTACAAATCTAGCCTTGATACCATGTAAATATTTCTACAAATCTAGCTTTAATACCACGTAGATATTTCTACAAATCTAGCTCCAATACCATGTAGATATTTCTACAAATCTAGCTCTAATACCATGTAGAAATTCCTTGTAGATTCAAATTGCTAATTGTAATATGTTAAAACAATATACTTGAATCTACTATACTCATTAATGGAAACAATTAAAAGATTGTGAAATCACAAATCATATAAGACAAAGAATCCAATCAACACATAACACAATGATTTATTGCGGAAAGCCACAACTAAAAGCCCCTGCTATCTGTATATTGCATTAGTGAGAAAATATGAGAAGATTACAATGCTTTTCTCAAGCCCAAGAAACCTCTACACTATCTCTATCTATCTCACTGCTTCCTAGGTTGACCCTAGCCAACACTCAGCCAATTTCCTAGCCTTCCAAGCTCCTACTTCCTTGTGTTGTTCAATGAGGAATTAGGCCCCTGTTTAATAGGAATTTTCCTCCATTGGATTACGTAGTTCCTTTAGGCTCTTCCTCCGCCTGCATGGACCATCTGTATAATTCAGATAGTTATACAACTGACAGTACACTTCCCTTGAACTCCAATCTCAACTAAGACTTTCTCAAATCTGACATGCATGAGTTATTTATGGTTGAATCTTCAGTTTACTAGTTGATCACTGCAGGCAGCGCCACACTACAATTCATGCAACACCACACTCAACTATAGGCCACACCACACTACTAGACCTCCCACTAGTTCCTCCATCAGTTGGAACTAGTTTAACTGACTTTAACTCAATTAGACTGAATTAATTAATTACAACTAAAAATAAACTCAATCAAGGATCCTATAATGTAGGAGACACTCTACATGACTCTAGTTATACCCTCAACTCAAATTAACTAAGACAACTAAGTAAAATTAACTTCGTTAACTAATACAAGTTATCATGAGATGTGGAATTACAATTTTATTCCTAATTTAATTCAAGGACAAATTAAATTAGGATTTTCTTGATGCTATTTTCAACATTTCTTGTTGTAATTTTCAACAAAACCATGGGTAGGTCCGCCCACCATCTTCGGGTCCAACCCCCATCCTTGGGTCTTCCCAACTATTATTGGGTTTGCATAGCATGTGGGGCTAGTCGTGGAAAGAATATAACACACCCAACACAACATACCATTTACATTTGCAGTGCTATAGATAGCACAAGAAAGAAATCACTCTAGAAAAACTACAAATCCTTTATCTACGAGGTCTACACAAGACCTTTGCCTTTGAACTCATCTAGTGTAGGAAAATTCACATGCACACTTATTCCAAGTCTGTAAGAATACGAGTCCACTTGGGGTTGCACAATTGACAATGGCCGTGGAAATGAAGTCTCACCGAACTAGAAGTATTGGGTTCAAATCTTATGCTATCCACCCGATCGGGGTGAGACGTTGGACATGATGAAGATGTAGTCCTACCAAGCTTACACAAAAAACAAAAGTGTAAGAATACGTCACTTAGCTAGTAGTGCTAGTTCTCTTCAAATAATTATGCACAAAACCATGCAGATAGTTATGCCAAAAATAAAAATACGTAACAATGCATAGTCACATTAATATATTTTCGAAACCTTCAAGATGCCTAATAGAAACCAGATGCAATACCATTGAATTTATCAAGAAAACAAACATCCTTTCCATTAGCCTACAATCCAGAATCAATGCTATAAATAGCACACCATTATGTTCACATTCAATTATAATGCTAGGATTTAGAACTCTACTCATCTCCCGAGATTCATGCATTGAAACTACTTCTATATTAATTTAGTAACATGGCACCAACTTATTCCCAAATGTCTAGAGAAACCTTTGCCTACATTTCTTCTGTGATAAATCCCATCTAGTCCAAGTGTTGAACTTGGCTATGATACTAATATGTAACATACCCCATACTATCCCTAGCCCTAACTAAGGGTAGAAGAAGGAAGTTACTAAGCTGACCCACCTCCACAGTCCAATTATGGAAATGGGGTCTAATTTTTTTTTTACCTTTTTCTACTTTCTCAAAAATTACAATCAATGACATCATTATGTTTCTCTCATTGAGACATTTCCAATGATATAAAATTTTCCCCAATCTAACTCTCAGATCAAAAGATATGGTCATTCAAAAATTGACTCATCAAATAGTGCCATATCATTTATACCTGCCATGTGATGCCCACATCATGCCCACATGGCTATCCAAGTCACGTCCAACTCATCAACACTTGGAAACATGACACTTTTTTTTGACCCATTCATACTAGGTTACGTATTGTCCCCATTCCACAAATCACCTAAACCAACATATAAAATTTATATAATAAATATCACGTTTGCGGGTGCATGCCCCTAGTCTAGGACCACATCAACCAAAGAATAAAATCTCGGTTATATCCCATGCATTCCCCCCTTAGAAATTTTGAGGTTATAGGGACTCCTAGTGGATCCCTCCTTTATGTGTCTACTATCATTTGCTACAGCCACACGCATGGGTTCAACCAATGACATGTGGTCAAATCCCTTACACCTATGTAGGTGAGCCTAGTTGCATCATATCATCCCCATGAATTAAATCCCAGTGGGATTGCACCCAACTCCATTAGAAATCATCGGAGATAAGGCACCAGGGTGACATCACCCTCCACGTGGATTCACTCTAAGAATTCCATGTGCACTCATTTTCAGGCCACAATGCCTCGCAAAAACGCCAAATTTAGCTGACATATTTCTTTCCTCTCATAATTCCACATGGCTCTGAGGCCACGTTACCTTCCACCCTGGTCGTGGGTCCTACCCAGTATTCCTCCATGTGGTAATATCAAATTTCATGTTATAAGTGATTTGAAGGTCCTCTGTGTCAAGACACAAAATTATTAACAACTAACACCACCTTACACGTCACCCTGACAAATGAATCTCGGTGGAATTGTCCGAGGGTCCCAACAAATTCTCCAGAGAAAAACCTTTGGGACACGTGGAAGGCTATAAAACGCATAGCTTTCAATGGACCAAATTTTTCTTACCTGCACCCGTGGACATTGTTGTTGGCCATATGGCTTATAGGGAATGAGTCTTTGTGCTCCTTCGGGCCCTAAACTTTTGGCCCCCCATGGCATAAGCATCTAGCTATATAGTGTGGGATTTTTTGCCCTCAACACTTGGTCACGACGCTCGAACGTATGATTTTAATTAAGTACTCTTAAACCCTTTTCCTCTTAAATCTCTATGTTCCAACCCCACACTTTGCTAACTGTTGACACATGAATAAGGGCCTTTGCCCAAGAATCCAACGCGTAGTTTATAGATATACAAGAGTATCAACAAGCCCTTTTGAGCTATCCCTCTTGAGCATATGGATAAATATGGGCTTAATAGCCTAGTCATTTAACGCAGACATTGATTTGATTAACATATAGTTGTCTATCTCTTTTGTACTTAGTTAATTAAACCAATTTAAAGACTCAGGATGAATACATGAGTAGCCTACTCCTAATTACTGACTTAAGCCATTATCATCTCTATTTCCAACAAATAATAATACTAGAGCATGAGAAAGAGTTGACATTCCTCATCAATAAAATAGGTATTAAACCAACAAATTACCCTATGCAAAATGATAGCCTTCCTGGGCTTATAGACTATAAAAACCAAAACCTTCTAGCCATTTTTTTAACAGAGTATAATCATTGCAAAGATCCACCCATCTCTTTGATATTCAGGCACTTGGACCATATTTCTGATTCAAGCACTTACAATATTCACACATTCATTATATAAAAGCCATTTAGGCTAGGTTATGCTCAAGTCAACACAAAAGCTTAAACCATTCCCTATCCATGCCTTTAAAACAACAATTATCACTCATACAAGAATGCCTCATTCCCTAGCATCACAAGTAATGATAAATCAACACGTTAAGAAAGCATAAAGCATTCAAAACATAAGAGTCATAAATGTACACTTATCTTTTATATATTGAACCAGGCAACTAAGATTGAGACTTCAACTCTCCACCCAACCATAGACACACTGCAACCAATCCTTTCTTGCAATAGTCACCCCAAGCCAAATTCTAGAGCTTGAGGATGAGTGCTTAATGGATTAAACCAATGTTTCCAGCTGAAATAGGTCCATTACCTCCACCCTTCAACTACCTGAATACAAATTGTAGTTTTACCATCACAAGCTAAAATAAGGAATCTAGAGGCTATACCTGCACCCTCAAATCAACAAGGGAATCCAAAAGTCCACCACCTCCACCCTTCAAATCAGTAAGGAAATCTAGAGACTATGCCTCCACCCTCAAATCAACAAGGGAATCCACAACTCACTGTAAAATCAGAAAAGAAGCAAAGGGGGCTAAAGAATTCTCATTACCAGGAATCCAAGGAATAAGTTTCCACCCAAGTTGTCAAGGGAATCCAGAGAAAACCCATCTCCACCCTCCATTCATATAGGGAATACAAAGACTACTTTCCTCACCTAAAAGAAATTCTTCCACCTCACAATGCTCAACAAAATGCTTGCTTTCCTCCTTGCATTCTGGTAGCAACATAGAGCTATCTACTCTTTTCCTCCCACACTATTATTTCTTTCCTCCTCTACGTAGTCATCTTCACTCCCCCTTCTCCTGAGATTTTCCTCTTTTTTTTTGTTCTTGTTCCCCTTAGTTCATGATAATTCCATCGATAATGTTCTCTTCTCGAATTCTTTGTGCTAATGGAAAAATGCCTTCTTCGTAGGTCCTTTCACTACCATGTTGCAATTGTTACGGTTGCATGGGAATACATAATTTGTTGCCTCTTTCTAGCTCGGTCATGGTGGTTTTGTCTTCGTGTGGTCACGGGGATGTTGTTGCGTCAGCTCCCCTTCCTCCCCACTTCTCGATGGTTGAATTTACTATCCCCAACTGCCAATTCCATCCATTCTCCATTTAATTTTTTCATTTTTTCCTTGTGGATTTATCCAAGGAAGGCATGGTTTCTATATCTTTCTTCTCTATTGAATTAAATGACATAACCAATTCATTGATTACAGACATGTCAACCCTCCATGATTGTCACTAAAACTATTCAAGTTTCCTTCTAATCCTAAGTAATATCCTTCCTCAAACTCTAGAATCTATATCCCAATTCTCGAAAGTATCTAATTATAATCAAATAGATTCAATTTTTACAGTGAAGGGGAATTATCCCTGGATTTTCACAGAGAATTCCATTCAAATGTGGAAGATTAAATTAATATGGGTATTTAGTAAAAGAATGTCTTATACCCAATAAAAGGAAAGTTTTGGTTTGAAAAGAAGCCTCAAGGGCATAAGAGGACCCCTTAGAGTCTAGGAAACAAGGCTTCTTCACAAGCTTTTCTAAAAGTCCACAAAAACATAACACTCTATTGGAATTATCTTCAAAGACCTTTTTTTATAACTTAGAGCACCCATCAAAGAATCAAGATTGACTTAGGAAATAAATTCTCTCCTATTTCTTCGAATACCCAAAAGCATGACAAATTGTCTTTTGGGTCCTAACGAGGATTAAAATAACATTATTAAATTTATTAATTAATAATGTAAGCGAAAATTATCTTGATATTATTAATCAACATAATTTAATATTATAAGTAAGCATGGACAACTTGTCTTTTAGATCTGAAGGAGAATTAAAAAAGCATTATTAAATTTATTAATAAATAATGTAAGTGAAAATTATCTTGATATTATCAATCAACATATATTAATAATATAAAGAAATACTTAATGAATATAATATATAAATATAATAATTATTATATTAATAATAATTATATTATTATTTAGTAATATAAATTATATATTTACCTAATTATATACCTATATATTAATGGAATGATTATATATACTAATATAAATATCAATAAATACTATAATTAATGTATTATAATAATATCAATTCACATAATATATTTATATATTACTATTAGTAATATTTACCTATATATATATAATTATAATTATATATATATATATATATATATATATGACATAGTTAATATTTAGTTAAATAATAATTAATAATATTAATTATAATATTATAATAATAATTGATATAATATATCTATTTTCTTTTTCCATTCTGTAACTGGTATGGTCACAAACAACTCTCAATCCACCATCACTACTTCTGATTGGATGTCCCTTATCAAATCTGATTGGATGTCCCTTATCAAAGCAGTTCTTGAAGCCACCCCGGTGTATTGGATGTCCCTAGCCTGGATACCCAAAGGAATCCTCACCAGAATTCAAAATATCTGTTGTAGGTTCCTCTGGAAAGGGAATCAATATGGGAGGATCTTTGCATGGGAAAAATGGGATCTGCTTACTCTCCCAAAGAAATGGGGAGGCTAGGGAATAAAAGAACTGGATGACTTCTCATCTACTCTGGCGGCCAAGCTAGGATGGCAGCTGATCTTGACCAATAGCCTTTGGACTAAGGTGGCTACTTCCAAGTACATTGCACCCCTTAACCTGATGAACTGGCTCAAACAAATAAGCTGGAATTAAACTAGAATTTCAATCATTTGGAAAGTAGTGCTAAATTCATTGCCTCTCATCTGAGATGGACTCACTTGGAGAATTCAAGATGGTGCATCTGTCGGCATCAGACTGGACCCATGGATTGGGTGTGGTAATGCCCATGTGCTCCCTGATGAACTTAAGCTCCACCTTGCCAACTCAAGCATTACTCACATCCCCCACATTGCTGACATGGAGTGATCCACTTTTCTTCATCAGGCCTGGAAATCAGCTTGCATATTGCATATTCCACATAAGTGGACAAACTACACAACGGCCTTATCAGAATCTCACATCAGAATTATTGAGGGGGAGGACGAAATCATATGGGTGCATGCAAAAAATGGGTGGTACTCTCCCAAAGAGGGTTACCTCTGTTTAGCTAGCAACCATAGACCACAACCTATAGATATATGGTGGAAAGGCATGTGGAAACTCAAAGCTCCCCCAAGAACCAGAGTATTTATGTGGTCAATTTTGAAAAACAAGACCCCCACAGGTGACAATCTAATCAAGAGAAGAATGCACGAACCTTTTTGGTGCAACTTATGCAAGGACAACACAGAATCAATGGACCACCTTTTCCTCTCCTGCCCTATCACCATAGATCTTTGGGTATCTGTTCTCTCGAACATCCCTACTCAGTGCACATGGCGAGGACAAACTATCAGAGATTCTTGGACCATATAGCGGTCATCTGTAGCCCCGACAAAGGCCAAGAACCTTCGCCTCCTCATCTACTGGGAAATCTGGATCGCTCGAAACCGTCTCATCTTTAAGGATACAACTTCTCATTGGCCCACCATCTCCGCTCGACTTCAGGAAGACTATAAAAACATTCCCGATGATGATGATAACCCTCCTCCTAGGCATATTGTCCCAGAAACCATTGACCACACCTAGCCATAGGATTTCTTTGATGGATCTATTCAAGAAGCAGGGTGTGGGGGTGGTGCCATACTACATATGTCACACTCCCATCATTTCCAAATTCAAATGGGGCTTGGAGGGGGCACAAACAATTATGCATAGCTCACCATTGCCAAATATATCATTTAGTTTGCATTAGAAATACATTGCAACAAGCTACAACTATTTGGGGACTAAAAAATAGTGTGCAATTGGATTAATAGATCATCAATCTGTCATGCATACACGTTGAGGCCTATCCTGGATGAGGCCCATAGACTAATCTCTTTATTTGACAACTTTGTTTTTCGTCATATATACAGGGAACACAACACAACTGCCGATATGGTATCCAAGGAGGCAGCGATCAGGCCACATAACACATGGATGATCCAGGAGCTAAGGGTGGAAGCGCACACCAGTACCATCATCGCCCATTTATGGACCATATAATATAGGCTCAACAGGAGCCTGTGCTTTTTTGTTATATGTTAATATTATCATGTTTATATTTTTATTAGTTGTATCTACACACAGACATACTCCTTGAGCAGATTATTTTTTTGATAACATTATATGAACTCTATTGATGGCAGAGCTTCCCTGCGTGGAGAGCTGATTATATTTTTTGTTTTACTTCTAAATTGACAGGCACTCAGCCTCATATACTGCATATGCGAACAACATCTACAACATGTAATTTTCCTTAATATTATGAAAATTACGATTTTTCTAAGGGGAACAAAAATTGATATAATATATAATTAATAATATATATATATATTAATTATTATTATAATATTATCTATACTAATTTTCTTATTAATAGTTGTAGTTTATTTATGTGTGTACAACTATTAAATAACACGTATTTAGTATATTATTAAAGACAACCATATAAGAGTTGTAATGTGAATAGAATGGTGACCTCCTCCTGGCTTTATTTCGAATTAAAGGGACCTTTCCTCCTCCCTTGAATATAGTGGATGGGTTAGGAGAGCCACCACTTCAATTGCCTAAAATGTATGAGAACTCTTGAAGTCTATCACTTGAAAATTTTAGCCATACTGGATCTCAAGCCTATAATATATTTAAATATAATATTAGGTCTAGAACCTAAGGAAACCTTATTTTTTCAAGAGGAATAACATGACGAGTAGGGGCCATAGAAACAATTGGCTCCAAACTCTCCCAAAGAGGTAAAATATCCCTTACTTCCCAAGCACAAAAACAAGTTAACTCTAAAGTAAAAAATGAAAGACAACTATCCTTGATTGGACCCTCCAGAAAAATGCCCCTAGAAATGTTCCCAATTGATTCCTCTAACCCTAAACTTTATACAACTAGCCAATTCTTGATTTTTTTTAGCTCTTAAGAGATAAATTGAAGTTCATGACACATCAATAATTTTCTTGCAAGATATTATGATGGATTGGGAGAAGGTTACTAATGACTTCTCAATAATTTTAAAGGGTTGGTATTTTTGTTTTATTGATGCTTTAGGAAGATTTATGGGGGTTACCACATGTTGGAAAAAAAGATCATTCTTCTTAACTAAAACTTGGGATTTTGTATCAAGTCCAAGAACTAGCCTTTTGTCCTTAGAACCGGAAAAATAAATATCATGTATAAACTTATATGGGCCTTAGTCTAACATGTTGGAATATTAGGAATATTTTTTGGTGGGGACTAGAGTAGACAATGTTCATTGACTATTGGTCGAGACCTAAATTTATCCTTGGGGATTTTGAGGTATGAGTACCAATAACTCAAGTGGATAACCTCTCAATATAATTCATATATAAATTGAAATTAGCAAAGATCCTATACATAGAGCCTACTAAACTAACCCCAACTTGGAGGAATAAGGGGATAGAGGAAGCCCAACTAGCAAAAACGTTGGATTAGCTCATAATTTTATAATAATTTTAAGATGAATTTGTAAGAATACGCTTGTTATCACTTAAAACCACAGTTCACCTATGTCCAAAGATTCATATAATTTTTTTGTTTTTGTTTTAAGTCAATAGGTTTTTAGGTGTGTCACTTTGAAATTAGTTTTTCCAAAGGTATTGATGTGAGTCCTTGTAAAAAACCGTTAGATACCCTCTCTCATGATAGTTAAAGCATGTCTTGTCTTGATTGCATCATTCTGATTTTGCACAGTTTCGCAGCGCGATATGATTGGCTAGTTTAGCTGCGCAATCATTTTTCCACCTTTCCGCAGCATATCATTGAGCAGCCATTTCGTAGCGCGGTGTGTCATTTCATAATTGCCTGCGCTACGAAATCGGGGATTCGAGGTTTTTAGCAGCATATTTCCTCGAAATGTCAAATCTCGGGAGGTGAGTCATTAGAACCGTTCATATGTTGTCAGTCGACGTCCTCTCCAGAGCATGATAGGATTCATTCCGCCATCAGATATAGGATCACACACATGACAATTATTTTAAGAAATCTTATGAGGTATGGTAGTTTCATAATGTTTATTCATGATGCATTAACGTGCCTGTTCTATGATGAGCGTTTGAAAAAACGCAAAGAAGCCCGAGTTCTCATTTAAAAAGAGATCACTGCAAGCGAGCCTGCATTCCAAAGCCAAAGCTGTTGTGTAAATTGAAGTTGCTGATTAAGTTCTCTGTGTAAGGATATTTTGAGAGCGAGCATGGAGAAAAGAGAGCAATAGACCGGAAGATTGTCTGAG
>APFE030980103.1:55845-94403 GCA_000404065.3 Pinus taeda
AGCCGAAGTGCTCACGAGTAGATAGAATTGCAAACGAAACCCTGGAGCGGTAGTCCGGAAATGTGTCTGTACCTATGAAGATTCACATGCACCTGTATATATATTTCATGGCATACAACCTGCATGTATCTGCAAAGGGTACAACTGGGCTGCAAAGATGGTGGGCAGTGGAATTGCAAGCCAAAGACAGCCAAATGAAACCCCAGAGTCAAAAGCTCGGGAGGTGAAACCCTTGAGCCGAAGCTGTCACAAGTATCTATTACAGATTCTGAGGATCGTTCCTAAATTTTAAAAACTATTACTCTGGTAAGTAGAGTAAAACCCTAACAAAAAACATGCACACTGCCCTGCTTATTCTGTGGCATTCACAGCATCATTTTCAACCTGAGAAAAACGGAAAATACCCTGATCGTTACCTGTAAACCGCCACGGAACCCAATTCTTGAGCGGAATCTCTTGCGTCTTCAACTGTGCAATCCTGCGCGCCCTCTCCAGCACCACGCTATTCCGTTTGTCATTCGAATTCTCAGGATTCCTGTCATTCATTCACCCAGGTCATTCACGAAATAAAACTGAGGATCGTTCCTAAATTTTAAAAACTAACCGCAAAAACCGGTCGCGACGTGTCAATATGAATGAAAAGAATCTCACGCCACGTGTCAACATGGGAATGAAAGGGACGACGAAGGTCCCTTTCAAAAGAAAGGCCTATCGGCCTAATTACCAAGCTTCTATAATAATTATTGGAAGACATTTTGAGAGAAAAGCTTTGAACGCAGCAGTAAGAAGACAAAAACTAATGGTAATATCTCATCTCCAAATGACGAATATTAAGGATGCTTTGCAAAACATATGTGACACAAAAATCAAATTATGATACCAAGGAGAATGTTATCGACTTGAATCCCATGATCTACTTTTCAGTTTTCATCGATAGTGGTTAGAGTAGCAGAAAATGTCTTTTAATAACCTTTTATTTGCTCTCGGCTCTGCCAGTAAGTACTGGGATTTATTTAGTGAGTGAAGCCAAGGTAGCGCAGGAGGCGTTGAATAATCTCAAGGCACCAAAGAATGTAGCATCTTGGTGGGACAGGAGATGTAGTACTTTGAGAGCTGTCCATTTCCTCGAACATCAAAAGATAAATGTAACTGCTACTGTGGAAGAATGTCGAAACTGGAAATTGAATCCCAATTTATATGAAACTGGAAAATTCTGCTTGAGTCTTCTGAACAAATGGACTCGCAGAGGAAATGAAATATGGGACCCCAAAATCTCAAGCATTTTACAGGTGCTCATTTCTCTTTAAGTTCTTGTACGTACCGCTGAAGGAGAGAAGAATTCTCTTTTCTGCTTACCTGCAAGCACCATGTATGGGAGGCTATTAGAGCATCCTCTGTAACTCCATATTATCTCTATGGTTAATACCTCATGTGAAATAATAACTGGGACCCACGTCGGTGCCTACTTTCCAAAATATCTTCATAAAACATGGCAAGGGCCTACGCTCATATGCATTTTCAGCGAGCTCCAAAATCAAATTGAAATTTATATTTTGGGAATTGGCATATATATATATATTTTTTGTTATAAATGTTTGGAATATGTTTTGTAACCCAGTTTTGAAAATGGATTGAGAAACATAAGATGAGAGGGGAAATAAAATTCTTAAAATAATATTTTGCATGGTTTTAGACTAGAGTGATGTTTCTTTTGTAACAATGAAATTTATCTAAAATAAAAAATACAAAGTCTTTTGATTTTAGCTCTAGGTAATTGCACAAATATTGTATTTTCTTTATTTTCATTTTTCCATTAATGTTTGAGTGTAATGAAGTTATTGGCCTTTTTTTATTAGCAAATTTACTAATGTTGTGTCCTCAACGGAGAGTACCTGCAAACCTTACTTAAAGAAGCTTTAAAGGGTGCTCCACCATGCTGGAAATTCGCCCATGATTCTTTCGCTTTCATTATTTTTTCTGCAAAAGTTATACTCAAATTCTTAATTGCCTAGATATAAACTTTACCCTCTTTTTTTCTCCTCAAACCACTCCTTCAATCCAAAGACCTTGCAATCCTCATAGTTTTCTCGTCATTCTATTTTGAAATCTAGGGTTTCAGAATTAGAAGTTCTGTTGCAGCCCTCATAGTTTGTCCCTCAGCCATTGATTTTAAAGTTTTCCATCAATCTTGAGATGTCTCAGGCACTAGTTCCTTCACATCCAAGAATTGTCTCTCAGAAAACAACACTCTCTTTAAAGAAGAATCCAATGCAACCATATTTGTAGAAATTAGACTGGAAAATTTCTTTCCAAACTTTGTTAATCTTAAACAAAACTAAGAATTAATGGTCAAAACTGAGAAATTGAGGCTCTTTTGAATTCCTTGGGATGGATGCTCATCCAATTGAATTATTTCTAAGACTTTCTTATTTCTTGAAAGGACCTTCAATGAGTGGTCAAGGTCTTTATAACCTCTAGTAAATTATAAATATCTTTTAATATCACTTTCTTAGCTTTAATCCCGAAGATAGATAATTCCACTAGGATTGAAAACTCTAGACTGATTTCCGTCTACAATTTCATTTATAAAGTATTTGCGAAATAATACCCAAGAGAATGAAAATAATTCTCTATCATCAAATCTCTCTGAAGCAATTTGCATTCCTAGAATGGAGGAAAATGTGGAATGGTGTTGTCGTTGATGCCAATGTTGCCTTTGAATGCTCTTATTGTACATCAATGGATTTCTTTGATTGGAAGCTCCACTAGCAAAGAATCTCTGGAAGGATGAGGAGCTCCTGCGGAGTGGTCATGATGCATACCTTTGATGAAGAATTTGGATGGGAAAATCAATGTTCTTGCTCTCAAGACCATATTCATTTGATTCTCATTATCCTTTCAATTCTAATGGTAGGTGGCACACTTAATAAATCCTCACGATTAAGGATATATGCCTAATCAAAGTTAGTGCCCCGAAAGTGTGGTCAATATCCCCAATTTGAATGATGGAAGGAAACTTAATGATTGACTAAATATTAAAGAAAAAATGATTAATTTGCATGGATTTTATCAACCCTTGATTTGAGAAATATCCTTGCCCAAATCAGTTTGCTAAGGAGGGACATATCAATGATTGTTATTAAGAAAATAACATTTCAATCCTTTTCTATACTTATGGAATATTTGTCAAGTTGACCAACAATAATATTTTGAATTTATCTTGCTTGAAATTAGGTGAGCTCCCTATTTTAGAGTATTTCCAGCATAGTTCAACCCTATTCTAGAGCATGCCTTCCTCTATAAATTAAGGCTCGATTAGTCCTCCAAAAGATACAATACACACGTCTATCATTAGCAAATATCTCTGAAACACTTGGGCCAAGAGTAGTCACGAGTATCTCTAGTAGTAGGCCAAGTTTTAAGGGATTTTTGTGTCTATCTTTCTGTGTAGAATTTGTTTTTCAAGGGTCACTTCTAAAGCTGATTTCAACCTATCCCTAAGGCCCCTCCTATGACAAGCTTTGTGGAACATTTTGCACCAGTTTGAGGCCATCTCCATGGCATAATAGATGTGTTTTTTAGGCCTATTTTGTGGCCTATTTCACGCTCTTGATTTGGGCTTAATTGCTTATCTTTGTGGTTGGTTTTTGGCTATGCTTGTGAAAAAATTCCATCTAAATTGAGGCAGGTCTACTGATCTATTATGTGCCCTTGATTTAGATCCTTCTTAGGCTTTTATTTGCATCTTTATGGCATAGTCTAGGCTTAATTTCGTCCCTAAGGCAGGAGTATATTTGCACTACCCAAAGATCATTCTTCCTAAATCTTATTCTAAAGTTCGAGTTCTCAAAAGTATTTTAGGATTGTATATTACATCTTCTTCGGAGGTTTCTTCGCTAGTTAAAGGTTATTGTCCGATGCAAAATCATTTAAACTGAGGCAAGTTGAAGGCCTACTTTGTGGAAATTTTTTTGGGTACTTTTGAGGTTATTTTGCATATGATATAAGGCCTTTTGAGGCTCTAAATTTCATCCCTTTTATAGCGCTTCCTGGGATAGATTTCTAAGGTGGAACTAGAGCCTATATTTGTGACGTCCTTTTGGTATTTGTGAGAACTAATTTGGACCAAGGGTAGGGGTAATCTCTGCCTTTTTTCTTGGTCTTCCAAAAAAAGACTTTTGTGACATGTGACCAAAGGTCTAACTCAACCTCCTTTAATAGGAAGAACTATGGCTATCTTTGTCATACACTTGAAGCTTATTTTTTAGGAAATCTGAGTTTTGGGTTGAGGAATTTGTAGCCATATTCTCTAGAAAATTATGGCCTCCCATTGATGTAATATTTGGCCCTCTTAAGAATATTTTATAAGGTTCTTAATTTATCTCTCTCTATGGGAATTTTAGATTTTTAAGCCAAAGACCAAATCTAAGGATGATATATTGAAGCAAATCTTATCAGAGTTGATTGTGGAGATTGCATAACAAAGGGCAGCAACAGATCACAGTTGAAGGGATACTCTAGGAGAAGGCATTCTTACAACATTATTTGCGATCTTTTTTCAAGGACATGTTATTCTATTTTGTCTACATCTCATTTTGAAGGAAAAATCACTGGCAGTGTAGACAATAGTTCAATCTTAACCAATATGAGGTATGAGCTTATTAACTAATTAGCATATTTGAAGGCATTCTATTTTGTTGATTGAAAAATCATAGAAAATGCTTTGTGATCTGGCACATATAAGACAACTTTAATCATTAACATGCAATATCTCAATGGTTGTTGAAATTACACCATTGCAAATCTAACATACAACAATGTGAGTTTCATATGGTATCTAGGGAAGAGAGCTTTGACCACTGACATGCACTTGATGCTTAAACCATACATTACGATATGAGTGTAATTGAGGAAAGCACGACTTCAACTCTTATTGTCATAAACATCATTGTGTCGATGTTAGTACAAGTATTTACATGTGACTGATCTTTGGCAAGTAATGACCGAGTTTGTATACTAAATGAAAATTGTCCAGCTAGGGTTTGATACATTGTCAAGCAAGTTTATTTGTAGATAGAGAACCCCTTGAATGATGTTGATCTTGATTTAAGGTGTTGATGTAGTTACATATACCAGGGTTGTATTGCAGAGGTTATTGTAAGGAAGGTTGATCATCAATATGTTGATGGCATTGTTATTTAACAGTGGGATGTGTTGAATTCTTGAGTCAAAGCTTACATTGCAGATAAATAGTAGGCTCGACGTCTTATGAATGCGTGTCTACGAAGGGAGAAGTTGAAACAACTTAAGGTTGGGCATAAGACATACTTGTGGAACATTGGATTGTGCATGTGGGCACGTGTTAGTAGTGATAACAATGACATTTACACAATATTGTGACAATGATATAATAAGAGAAAAAGCAGAACACCAATATTGTTGATAGAAGTGGTTCAACAATATATCTAGTGTAATATATCTTATTATTTATTTTATATTCAAGCTAGTAGGTTGGTGCAAGGCAAAGAGTGGATTCTCCTTCAAGTTGAAGCTTGAGAACACTTCAGGGTGACAAGGTGGTGCTAGTTAAAGTTGGAGCTTGTAGGGTATTGGAGCATCTTACACACAATATTGTGATAGTGATATGACAAGAGAAAAAGCAGAACAACAATGTTGTTGATAAAAGTGGTTCAATAGTGTATCCAGTGTAATCTATCTCATTATTTCTTTTGTATTTAAGGTAGTAGGTTTGTGCAAGGAAAAGAGTGGATTTTCCTTCAAGTTGAAGCTCGATAACACTTTCAGGGTGGCAAGGTGGTGCTAGGGAAGGTTGGAGCTTGTAGGGTGTTGGAGCATTGTTTTAGCTGGAGCTGATAAAACTAGGGCATTGGAGTGTCCTTCTAGTTAGAGCTAGTAAATCAGGGTGTTGGAGCATTCTTTCAGTTGGAGTTGATAAAACCAGGAGGGTTGGAGCCTCCTACGAGTTAGAGTCAGTAAATTAGGGTGTTGGAGCATCCTTTAAGTGGAGTTTATAAATCAGAGGGTTGGAGCCTCCTTCCAGTTGTTGCTAGATAATATCAGAATTTTGAGCTTCCTATTTATGTAATCTTTAAGACCTACATTAAAATAATTTGGTGGTTTTTATCCCAGTAGGGTTCCACCTAAAAAATATCTTGTGTATTGTCTTTGATTTTGTGCATTGTTGAATGGTGTTGTTAATTGTTCATGTGATGTGATGTTGAGTCATATTTTATCTGATGTTAATGTTATTGAATGCTCTGAAGATTATAATTAACTAATTGAAGTGAAATATTGATTCACCCCCCTCTCAGTATTTCCAACAGAAAATTCACAACGCAGTAGGGGTAGCACAAGAAAGTTTCCACTCAATCAAATATAGAAAGCTAAAATTCCTATCATGTTGGACCTCTCGAAAACATTTTTTGACTGGGATAGTTTTCATTAGACTCATCCTTATTCATCTTGGATTTTATTATGACTTTGTTGGTTGGATAAAGAGTCGTATTAGCTTAATGTATTTTTTAATTCTACTCAATTTTGTGGCATTTCCCTTCTTTAATTTTGGAAGAGGGATATGATAGGGCTATCCACTCTCCCCATATTATTTCTCACTACTCTAGAAGGCCTCAGTGGATATCTGAAGGAGGGCACTAGAGCGGGAAACATCAAAGATATAAATGTTGGTATTTCTTTCTATGTCACCCATTTACTCTTTATTTATGACAATTTAATATTTTGTGAATGAACTAGAAGGATGGAGGAAAACCTTAGAGAGAACAACAATCTCAATTGTGAGGAAGCATATATGAAACTTGGCATTGAAAAATAAATTATCTCTTATTAGGGAATCTCAATGAATGAAAAATATTTACATTCTCAAGTTGATCCTTCTTAGATATTGGCATAAATAAATGGAATGAAATACCTAGGATTTCATTTGAAAGCAAATCGGTATTAAAAAGGTGGTTGGAAATGGCTAATAGGTAAGGAAAAGACATGATGCACTCAATCGGTATTAACACATGATGCACTCAATGGCTCTTTAGAGGTGGTCAATTAAATCAATTCTAGAATCCATCCCTTTCTATTGGATGTCCCTAGTGTGGATTATAAAGGAGTCTTGGACAAAATTAGGTGGTTAAGTTTTAGATGTATCTAGTTAAGAGAGGTAGGCTGAAAGGGATGGCTCTAGAAACCTGGAAAAAACTTTTTGTTCCATGATCTTAGGTTAAATGGGGCCTAAAGAACATATTCATTTTTTCAAAGGTTGTCATATTAAAAAATGAATGAATATCAATAAAAATATCTAGACTCTAGGCATAACTAATTAAAGATAAATATATTAGCCCCAAATCCATAGAGGAATGGGTCAAAAGGCTAGTTTGATGTTTCTAGAATGCTTTAATAATATGGAAAGCAGTGGTTACAAATTTATTCTTAATATAAAATTGGTTTTTCTAGAGAATTGATAGAGTTACCAAAGTTCAAATTGGCTTGGATTCCTTGATTGGTAGCAGTGACACATACAAATTCTCACCCCAACTAATTCTAGACTTGAAAATCCAGGGCTACCATACTTCAACACAAGTACCTCAAAGAATCTAAACATTGGCCATGATACAATAATGGCTTTCTTGATATGAGATTAGACTCTAAGAGTAGAATGTAGAAGCATGTGAAGGAATTTCTCAAAATCTAAGAAGTTTTTTCATAAATCTGAACGATTAATAAAATTAACTCATTTGGCATTAGAATCCTATAGGTAACTATGAGCCTAGACTATAATACAAATCCCTTAGTATTAAGGGCAATGAAAACTTACAACCCTTGTGGTAAAGGCTTCTTCAGAAGTTTAAATGCTATCAAAATAAAGGATCTTCAGTGGCTACTACTAAATAATAAAATTGTTAACATGGGACATTCTTCAAACAAAAAGTTACAAGTGACTAGGTCAATGTTATCTCTACAAAGCTAACTTTGTGACCAATTTTCACCTTATTATGAATTTTGCTTATATTCTATAAGTATGGAAGGAATCAGATTGTTTAACTAGCGTGAGCAGTTCCTAGAATGGGATCTCCATTAAACAAACTCTTAGGAACTAGAGTACCAACAAGGACACACAGAGGTATAAAGCTCTTCATTTAGCCATAACTTGGGTACTCTAGCTATCTCAAAACTCTAAGATATTTGAAGATAAGGATACCATGCAATTAAAATGTGTTATCAAAGGTATGAATATCATCTCTACATTTCCCTAATACAAGGAAAGATGCATCCCAAAGCACTCATGAATTAGAAATAAACAAAGATTTGTCATGTGATTTGTTTGATGTAACCTCCTAGGGATCCACCCATCAAAGGTGGGGATTGGGAGGATTTTGCACCTCTCTCCCATTCACAACATCACTTTTAGGGCTAGTATAGGTAGTGACAAAAACAACTTTTGTTAGCTCATGCATCTAAATCTGGTCTTACGACTAGCTTGAGAAAATGGAGTTTCTCAATTCTAAATGTATGTAGGCTCATTGCTTGTGATTCAATGGATGAATGAAGAATACAATTTGTGAAGCTTCACAATATAACATCTATTTCATGGAACTTTGATTCTGAAATCATCCTTCTCTCACATTTAGTTTATACATTTTTATAAAGAAATGAACTATGAAGAGATACGCTATTTGAGGATTGAAAGGCACTGAAAAATGGGATTTAGAATATCATTGACATCACTACTACACACTCTTATAAATATATCCATGCTCCTTGGTTCTAAGATTCTTTTTCTTATTTAGAGCACTATGATTGGTATGGCCAGTCTGTCTCCATAGAGAGGCAAGATGATTTCTAGAGGAAGAGTGGTCGAGATTCTTCAGTGTATAAAGAAGACTATACAACTATACTTTAATGAATTTTTCGACAAGAATTATACATGATGTTTCATTATTATAGTTGTTTGTCTAGGATTTCTTTTTTGAGAGAAAAAAATGGAATTACATAATCTTTTGACAAAAGAGATAGGCTTGTAAAAGTATAATTGAATGCTTTTTGTTTCTATAAAATAAATTGCTAGATTTTTCTTGTGGAAAAAAAAGGTCATGACATGGATATATTATTATTATTATTATTTTTTTTTAAATAACACAAATGCAATTAAAAAAAACATTATTTAGTTACTATGTAAACATTTATTTCTAAAATTTTTAAAAACATATAACATTTAATATTACCTTGAAATATTCAACAAAACTATTGTAAAAAATACAAATATAAATTTTATTTCACTTAAAAATTAAGACTAGCAAGAAATTGTAGTTAGATCTAGAAACATGTTAGACATCCAAAATAAATCTTACAAATGATTCTAAATAAATATAAAAAACGTAAATACTCAAAATAAAATAGTAAATAGTGAAAAAATTAAATAAAATTAAATATGTGAAATTATTCAAACAAATTATTAAAAAATAATAAATAATTTTTATATATCAATAATATTATATATTAAAATTTAAATTTAAAATATAAAAATAAGTTTCTTATCTAAAAGTAATACCATTTCTTATCCAAAAGTAATACCATTCTCTAATTTTGTTAAAGAAACTTTAATATGCAATGCACTTCTCATGATAAGAGTTCAAATGGTATAATCAATCATAATATATATAATTAGAATTTATTATAATATTTAAATGAAAAATTACAGATTGTAATTCAAAAACTATAAAAATATTTGTAACTATTACGTCGTAAAGCGTTTCCCTCTGAAATGAACTCCCCTAAACGTCTTCCTGTCCTAATCTTAACCGTTAGATTTATTGTTAGACGATTCAACAATTCTCTGCCGTCCAAAGAAAAAATTAAAAAATAGTTATTAGGTAAAAAATTAATTAAACCCAGTCCAACCTGTCCGTCTACCTAGCCAATCCGTCCTGTGCTACACGAGCTTTTTCCGTCATGTCCCTGTAAAATATTTCCATTTAAAAACGCAATCTGAAGGTTGTGGTTTGGAAATCTTTCAGTACTGCTTCCATGTAATTGCCATCGACCGTAATCACTCGGAATATTTGCGATTTTTTAAACAAATTTTGAATCGCAGAGCACTGGCCACGTCGATGGATATGAATATAAAATAAAATCTAAAATATAGATTAAAGTGGAAGTGAGAAAGAACTAGAAGTTGGGGCAAATTTATGACCGTTTGAGATGGAGCTGCTATATAAGAGTTGCAGGCAAATTATATCTTATTATTTTGAGTTCATCTTCTTCTGTATTCTGCATTGCTTTGAATTGGATTCTGCTTGTTATTTTTTGGCTTTCACCGTGCATTTTCTTTGTCGATTTTTCTTTTACCAGCTGGTGTTTGTTGAATTTTCTTTTATTTTTTCCCTTTTCTGGATTGGTTGATTTTATTTTGTTTGGTTCGATGCGGAGCAGAAGAGATGAAACACATGATTTCAGATTTCTGTGAAGGGTAATTACCTGAGCAATTATGCTTCTTGTTTAATTCCAAACCAGTATATTATATAGGTGTACAGAATTTAGAATGCCCTCTGGTAGATAATGGTTTGGAATCTTAAGATGACTCAGAGGGTTGTTTGATGCTTTTTTTTCTATTGCAAGGTTTTAAGTACTCAGACACAACTCATTGGGATTTCAACAAGAAAGTAATTCGAGGAAAACTCACCGACGCTTTAAATTCATTTAAAGGTTCACTCGCTTACCTAGGTTTTGACCTGTTAAGGAGATTTTTATTTTAAAGATTGAAATAAGATCTGATTGAACTGCCTTCTGGGAAGAGCTGTCCCTGAATACAAAACGAGGGAAGAAAATTACATTCGGACGTCTTGTTTTCAGCAGGTACAGTGCATTTGATAGGTTACTCGCTTATCTAGGTTTTGACTGGTTAAGTGTATTTTTATTTTAAAGTTGAAATGAGATCTGATTGATTGGATTGCCTTCTAAGCAAGAAAATTACATTCCTACGTTTGGTTTTCAGCAGGTACAATTCCTTAATAATTGTATATATGTTAATGTTGCATTGAGATATTGGGGCTGTGAAATTCAAGCTAGAGCTCACGTATATGGTACATTCTACCCAGCTTCCCCTTCCTATAGAATCTAGATCAATCAATATATCAAATGATGATACGCTTTTCCTATAGTGACTGCAAGTGTCTCTTTTCTGTCAGTGGATTCTACAATAAACTAGGACATTACCTTGAAATATTTGAATGCAGATGCAAAAAATCTGCTTACAATGAACAATGACAGTGAATTTGTGTTTAGGTTTGATCCTTCTATTCCTCCTCTATTGCAATATTAGCCAATATGACTGCTACCATATTTCTTTATCTCTTTACATACTGGAAGCTAACCTCCTTAAACTTTCTAACTGCTTCCCTTGGCCAAGTGAGTTGTACTTCTAAATGCAATGCAATATTTTTGTTTTGGTTTAAATTTTTAAAACAAATTGTAACATTTCGCTAGAACATGATCATATGCAAACCCAGATGCATCCTCTAAATTCACGAAGTACCAGGGCCTTTGTGAAGGCACTTTGGACCACTACCAGATGAGTTTCCTTGACTGTGTGATGGAATTTTATCTTTACAGGCCATTTTTGTCTGGAAAACACTTGCAATTCACAATAATTAGGAATTCTATACAAAAGATCATCGGGAAGGTTGGAATCACATTCTCCACACTGCATTATTCATTGTCTGAATAGGCTTAGGAATAAAAAATACCATTGCATTGCTCTTACACTACTTAAGGTCCTCTTTCCATTTCTCATCCGATTTCCTTCAAGAATGTTGTACAGACAGTGTGACTCATCCACTGGTGGAGACTTCATTAAAGTAGGCATGCGAAATCCGTGTTTTTGATAACTAGATATGGATAGATAAAGAAGAAAGTAGGCCATCTAGCATGAGAACTATACTGCAATAGCAATTGTCCTGCTGGCAACAATGCATGAAAATTTATAAGCCCCTATTGATGGCCTGATTAAAAAGCAAATAAATCTGGAACATAGATGCAGATGGAACAGAGTCAACATGTTAATCACAATAAAGATAGAAACCTCCTTATATATCATAACTGCGTGCAAGGGAGAGAAAAATCTTAATTTCCCATGCGCTAAAACACAGACTTAGAGGCTTTGGCCATTTGTAGTAAGGCCCATTCTGTGGCATGGTACGTAGCTTGCAGGAAAGTTTGTTGTTTTTATTTCTATTAAAGGAATCAATAACTGAGTGGATTCATACCCGCTAGACATGGGTTTGAGTCCATTGGGCTACCACTATAAACCCTAGGTCCCATGGAGAGGCGCAACCACACAGAACAGTTAAGTTTGTGAATTCAAATTGAGGCGGGAGCATTAACCCCCTGAGCTTTGTCCTCTTAGTCTAATCCCTGGGGCCCAAAAGTCTGCTCTTGTTGAATCACAAGCAGCTTTGAAATTATAATGACTAGATTCATGGAATTTTGTGTGCATTGGATAACTTTTAGTGAATTTGGCAATTTGTCAGACAATATTACTTTAGGGTGTTTCATAGGGCACTATATTTTGTTTTTGGCAGGAAGTTGTAGATGGTACACTTACACGGTTTTGACAGATGAGCTTCGGTGCCCCACATCATTCCAGAGGTTAAAGGATAGGTACCCTTTCACAAAATTAGTTTTAAAAGTGCAAGGGTTGTATGGATCAAACCTGAAAACTTAGAAATTGGAGGGATAGGGGTGAAGAATACTTTTAATTATTTTTGTTGAGTGTGAACTTAAGCTTTATGCTCTACATTAGGCCTCTTCCGTATTACTAATGGGTTACAAAGTTTTGTCAGGTAATTTTGAAAGCAATTTTCAAGTCTGGTGAGCTGTAGTGATAAACATCATTCGAGAGGCTTCTCGTTAAAAGTAGTTTTCAAAATTTCCAAAACTACAGATCGGTATGTTTGTGCTCTGTTCCACATATTTTTTTTTTTATAGATGCAAGGTTGTATGAAACAATCCTGGAAGATTGTGAGCAAAATAAATGAACAGGGTGAACAATACTTATTCACATTCCTTTTCTCCTTGTCTTCCAGGTCAAATCCCTTTCTAGCAAAAGACTGCACTTCCTGTTTCATCCTGCACCATCAAGAAGGTATTTCTTTATGGCCTGGACTTTCCTAGGTCTTACAGCTCCAGGCTGCCTAAACAACTTGCCTTGCCTACTTAATTTTTCTAGAGAATCTCCCCTCCTAGAACCTGGAATTTTATTCCACAAGCCTCTCTTGATGGGCCATGTTGCGTTGATACTCCAAAATTGGGAAAGATAGATTGCTCCTTTGGTGCTTCCTCTTTGTCCCCTGTTTTATCCTTCTCTTGGGTCCCTTCCAACCTCTGGTGTCTTATGTGCTTTACTATTATTTGGGAATTTACATATGCATTTCTTCTCCCCACCAATTTGCACTTCTCAGCAAATTGCTTGGCTCTCATGAAAATTCCTCCTCATGGCTTTACAATTCCTGCGCAACAAGATTTCTCCCTCTTTGAGTTGGCCAGGTGTATTCTTATTAAATTTATAGCCTTGCATGGATTTTTCCACCCTTTGAAATTATTAAGCTGATCTACTTTCAACCTTGGAATTCTATGTGGTATCTCTCTCATAAATTCTCAAATTAAAACAAGTCCTTCTAAAAATGCTTACATGATTGGACTGTAACCCATAGTAATGTTGGGGAATACTAGGCCTCTGAAATGCCTCTGGAATTAGGGGATTGAAACAAGACAAATGAACTTTAGATAAAAGACTTCCTAAAGATCGTTGTAATTTGATTGGACCAATTTTTTAAGCTTGATGTCCACTCCCCTTCAGCTAAGTTCAGTGAATTTGTGTTTAGGTCTGATCCTTCTATTCCTCCTCTATTGCAATATTAGCCAATAGGTCTGCTACCATATTTCCTTATCTCTTTACATACTGGAAGCTGACCTCCTTGAACTTTCTAATTGCTTCCCTTGGCCAAGTGAGTTCTACTTTTGAATGCAATGCAAGATTTTTGTTTTGGTTTAAATTTTTAAAACAAATTGTAATATTTCGCTAGAACATGATCACATGCAAACCCATATGCATCCTCTGAATTCATGAAGTACCAGGGCCTTTGTGAAGGTACTTTGGACCACTACCAGATGATTTTTCTTGACTGTGTGATGGAATTTTATTTTTTACAAGTTATTCCTGTCTGGAAAACACTTGCAATTCACAATAATTAGGAATTCTATACAAAAGATCATCGGGAAGGTTGGAATCACATCTCCACATTGCATTATTCATTGTCTGAACAGGCTTAGGAATACAAAATACCATTGCATTTCTCTTGCACTACTTAAGGTCCTCTTTCCATTTCTCATTCGATTTCCTTCAAGAATGTTGTACAGACAGTGTGACTCATCCACTGGTGGAGACTTCATTAAAGTAGGCACTCAAAATCCGTGTTTTTGATAACTAGATATGGATAGATAAAGAAGAAAGTTGGCCATCTAGCATGAGAACTATACTGCAATGGCAACTGTCCTGCTGGCAACAATGAATGAAAATTTATAAGCCCATATTGATGGCCTGATTAAAAAGAAAATAAATCTAGAACATAGATGCAGATGGAACAGAGTCAACATGTTAATCGCAATAAAGATAGAAGCCCCCTTATATATCATAATTGCGTGCAAGGGGAGAGAAAAATCCTAATGTCCAATGCACTGAAACACAGACTTAGAGGCTTTGGCCATTTGCAATAAGGCCCATTCTGTGGCATGGTACGAGGCTTATAGGAAAGTCTATTTTTGTTTTCTGTATTTCACCTTTTTCACACACTATCTTTTTGTCTTCCAATTCTGATTTACAACCTGTTACGTCCAAGTACAAGTTAGTTTTAAAAAACTGAGGTGCATGGTAGGTGCATGGAGTACTATAGCATTTTATTTAACAAATGTTTAAAAAAAATACTATTGCAACTTTTTATCCTGTTCATGGAAAAATATCTGGACAAAACCAAAAAACATCATCAAAATAAGTGGGTTACTCAAAAACGTTACAGCAGCAGCTTGAATCCACATTTTCTACGACCCTGTACCCTTTCCCTTGTTTGATCAAGTTAACGAATTATTATTCCCTTACAAATGGACTTTTTGTGATCTATTGTGTAAATAATGATCTGCTTGTTATAATCTAAACAAGTATTTTATTTACAAAATATTTTGTCAATCACCAGATCTCTTTGATTTTTAATGTGGTATATGATGCATTTTCAACAGCTAAAAAAATTGTGTAGCCAATTCGAGAAAGTAGATAACCCTTCATTACTGTCTTACTGTGCACAAGTTCTACTGTCTTAACTGAATGATTACATCGTTATACCTGTTGGTGTAAAATCCAAGGTTGTATCATATCACTTGATAAGATGTTCGAGGTAGCCAGTTGGAGGAAATGGATGGCTCTTGAAGGCTTTTTTTATTGTGGACCAATGCTGCTGTTTTAAATTGAAACGTTACACCGTTTACTTATTGGTGCAAGGCTGCATCAGATTTGTCTGTTTGCTTTTAGTGAGCATCATATTGGAACTCAGAAAAAATTATATATGCGTTAAACAAATTAGGTACATCTAACCAAATGTATAACAAAATGGAAATGAAGTCCATGGTAGACTCTCCTCCAAAAGTTCTTTGTTTTGGTGCTGTTACATCCAAAGTTCTTATTAATGGTCAAGAAAGGCATATTTAAGCAAAGAATAGGGCAATTTTATAGAATCTTCCAAAAACTCTATGCTTTGAACCAACTCTATCAAATACAGATATGCTACCTGAACACTTAGAAACAAACATCAAAAGTTGTCTTCAATAATATATGCATAGTGCCTATCCTCTCAAAGTTGTATCATATTTCAAGGAACCTATTTGGGAAACCCTGTCCTTGATCAAAATCATTAGATCTACCTGATTAACATGTGGAATACAAAGCTTTTTCAGGTCTGGAAATGTATGTACTATTCTTTTTAGCTCATTATCTAACTCATAAATCATTTCAGAATTCATTCGAATGCAATCAATAATGTCTATGACATATTTGGACATCTCAATATGATGAAGTTGTATCATGTTCTTTTGACAATAAAAATCGGATGAAATAGTATTTGAGAATTCATTGAGATTGGTATACAAAGAATTTTGCATGCTACTTGTTTCTTTTGCTGAAGGATCTCCACATCTTACAAAACTTCTTTTCACATTCAAGTAAAATGACAGATCACTGGATACAAACATAGAGTTGAACAATAAAGAGACTTTCGTAGTTCTTGACTGAAGTGCATTTTGCAGATTATCCCGTGTTTTCATGTCAATGTTGTCAGGTACCACACCCAGAACAGTTTCAGACTTGAACCTTGGAATATCTGATATACCTACACTTTCAGAGAGCTCTGGACCATTATTTTCAGGTTGATTATCCTGGTGCTTATCAAAATACTCCATTATATTCAAAAAAGTTGAAGTCACTTTCAAAGAAGGATCTGTAAAATTAATCAATTTGCAGTTGTCTTCATCTTGTAGATTTTTCTGAAGAGAAAAACAACTATGATTGTTGCAGTCCCCTCCTTGTGAGTGATGGAAATCCAAATAAATCCATTCGCTTGCAGATGTAGAATGCTCCTTTTGTTGATGGAGAACCATTTTTGTAACATATAAGGCTGTAAGTTATTTTTTAGCATCATAAAACACGAGAGTTGGTAATGACTTGTAGGTGTTGTCAGTTAAGGTTAGCTTAGGTACAACTACTAGTTCATCAAAAGAACCATGTGATATTAATTTGGACTAATCTGATTTTTCCATAGTAACCTCTATTGTTTCCATCAATTCTTAGAAGATTTCAAATTTTCCTAAACGTACATAGTATGCGTTATCTTATCTTGTGAAGGTAAGAAAAAAAAGCTCGTGTACATGATTGGCAGACCAAAACTGGAAAATAGAAAACACAATAAACATATGACCATATGACCATATTACCATATTCTCGAGTTGAATTTCAATAACAGAAATGTATAATTTGGCACCCAAAACAACATATGCTATTAAGAAGAGTACTTGCATAATTGAACTGGGATTGGTTTGGAGAAAAGGCAACGAGTGCCGACATGGAAACTTTGAGGCAATGCTGCATGAAAATATGGAATGAATTTTGAAATAAGCTGGAAAGTGTTATGAACTCCAAGTTCCACCAACTTAAGTAAGTATTCAAGAAGGAACTCTAACCAGAGGCACATGTAGCATATTAAACATACAAAGAACTCGGCCCAAAACCTGGGCCTTGATCTTTCTCGTTATCATAACTTCAACCTTGAGTAACCATATATAAAACATGTTATTAGCTAGCATAAGGAGATGAATATCAGCAGAACTTGAACTACTTCCCCGAAACGTCACTTTAAAAGTTACCTATGTGCTACTACACCATTTGAATGCTGGAGGTACCAATTCACACCTTGATATCAAACTGGTAAAGATGCCCATCATCAAAAGGGCAGGTAGCTCATTGGTAGAGCAGGTCCTGCATTAAATTCCTAGCTAGCCCAATTTTCACCAGAATGAGTTTGTAGACAATGCAATAGAAGCACAAAAGACAAAGAACACTCTGCATTGAGGCCACACTCACAAAACTACTCACATCAAGCACAAAAATAGCTAACAACCACTTTAGACCACAACAATTGCAATGAGGCTAGTTCATCCCCTTACAAATTACTGAAATTTGATGCTCCATCTACCTTCAAAACTAACAAAAATTATATTCCCACTCCCACTTATAGTCGCTTTAATGAAGTGAAGGAAAAATGTCGCTCTTTTTTGTCAGAGGCTTCAGCTCTGCCTTCCGATCCAAACCCAAGATATATCATTCAGAATGAGCTTTCCTTTGTAAACGAGGATTGGAAGCAAGACAAGGGTTCTTCTCCCGTTATGCCATTTATTAATTCCAATAACACTCTCCCCCAAAAATTCTTGTGTGTAGAGTCATTGGGTTTACTATGGTAATTCCTGTAACATTTTGCAGTCTTTTCTTTGTTGGCCTATGGTTTAGTGGTTAAGTAGTTGAGACATGGCATCACCCTGTTAATGGCCCAAAGTCAAATTTAAATCAGAGCCTTAAATTATAAATTGATTGAATTTTATGAGAGTTATATGTAATATTAATTCAATAATTAATAAAAAATAGTGTGAGGCACCCTAAATCAACTTCTGTTTATACAACTTTAGAATTTCATTTCTGCTACATATTTGCATCTCATTTAGATTTTCCCATTCCCATGTAGTGATTGTTCCTCAATTTATGCCTTACAACGTTTCTTTTGCGACATTTGGTGCAAATTCTAATTAAAACTTATTAGAAAAGAATTGGAATCGTGCTATGTGGAAGCCCTAGCATGCGTCGTAGAAACCCTTCATGGCATCCACGAAGGGGGTGCCTCCCCCTCCACTTTGGTGGCCCTTCCATTAGGGGAAGAAGAACAATGTTGAAATTTTTTGAATGAGTTTTGATTGTAAAATTCAAAAGGATGTGGCCATCGCTTCATTTGATGGATGGATCGATAGATAAAAATTGGAAATCGATGATGAAAAAGGTAATATTAGACTTTATGAATGTGGAAATGGTTTTTTGTTTTTGTTTTTGTTTGTGTTTTTTTTTTTTTTGAATTGAAAAAAGATAGGGATGTAGTTTTTTTGAAACAATTTGTATTTTTCCGAAACCAGAGGGATATAGTTTTCTAAAATAGTTTGTATTTTTTCGAAATCAGAGAGATGTACTTAAATAAATGTTCTCTGGATTTTAATTCGGATGAAGATATTCGGAATGCAATTCCTTTTTGGGTCAAGCTTCCCCAACTACCTCTTTCTTTTTGCAGTGATGATTGTCTGGGAGAAATTGGAAATCGTGTTGGTAAGTATTTGGATAAGGTCAAACCAAAGGGATTTCAATTTTCCTGTGTAAAGATCTGTGTGGAGGTTGATTTGGAAAAGGGTTTTCCCTTTGAAATAAAACTGACCTTGCTAGGATGGACCCAGTGTCAAAGCTTAGATTATGATAAAATCCCCTTCATGTGTCGCTTCTATCATGAATATGCCCACTTTGCAAGGGATTGCAAAAAAGCTCCTACAAGCAAGGGGTTATATCTCCCTACTAATCAAGGCTAACAATGGAAGACACAAAGGTGGGGTGGCAATAAAAGCAGATTTGGAGGAGATAAGAATCAAAATACTCAAAATAAAAATGGGGCTTCATCTTCCACAAACCCATTTGATTCAAACCCTAAAAAACAAAATACTCAAAATAAAAGAGGATTCAAACCCTAAAAAACAAAAATGAATCATGGGTGAAGAATCTCTAACAATGATTCTAGAAGATGGGGAAAGAAATGACTCAAAGGAGGGACCTAATAAAAAATATAGCACTGATCCTCCTCATTCAAAATTGATCCCTGGAAATTCTCCAATTATCACTCCTCCTGTCTCTAAATATTTTCTTTCAAGATATGGAAATATTGAAAGAGGTCCCCTCAATTCAGGGGTGATTACTCGAAATATGGTGAATTCTCTTGTTTGGGCAGGGCATGGAAGCAACTATGAAATGAAAAGTAGCAAGAATAGGAAAGGAAGACCACTGAAGAAGACTATGCATGAAAACGAAGCTGAACATAATAAGAAATTAGGCACTTAGCTAGTCATTTCAGAAATTTTGAAATTAAAAACTCCCAAAGGAGCAGATATACTAGAGGAAATAGGAGGTTTTCTTCAAAACCCTCCAAAGAAATGATGAAAGTATTGTCTTGGAACATAAGGGGGATGCTTAAAATCCTAGGTGGTAAAGGATTTGGTAAAGAAAGAAAGCCCATGGATACTCCTTTTATAGAAGTCCAAACTTGAGGTAAAAGAGGATTAATAAGGCAACCAAGTCTTTTTGGAGAGGCAGTAGTGGACTAACACAATACTCAATAGGTGCTTTAGGTGGCTTAGGTATTTATTGGTTTAAATCTCAATTTAAATTAATTTATAGTATGAAGTCACAATTTTGAATCATGGCTCTTCTAAAACTTTGGGATTCAAGAAAACTAATTCTTGTCATTAATATATATGCTCATATACATTATGGTGATAAAATGGGGTTCTAGGACTCCCTAAATATTATTAAAGAGAAGGAATGGCATATTGATTGCATAATGGGGGGTGGCTTTAACACAATTTTAAGGTCCCAAGAGAAGCATGGAGGTTGTCCCATAATGGATCCCTTCCAAGAACACATAGAAGATTTAGTAAGTGATTAGGATATGGTTGACACTCCCCCTAAAGTTGGTAAATACACTTGGTTGAATCACATAAGCGGATAAATGCATATCGTAACTCATTTGGACAGGTTTCTCATCCATAGAAACTGGTTTTTAAAAGGTCTAGAATGTTCCTCATCAATCAAGGCTCAGGGAGAATCTAACCATAGGATCATCTCCTTACTACTCGATAAAATGGACAGTCTATGTTTGATCCCCTTTAGATACAACCATGCTTGTACAAAGGAAGAAGGTGTTATAGAGTTGATCAAGTAAACATGGAGCACTCACGTGACAATGTCACCTGCATATGTGTGGGAATCAAAACTAAAATTTGTCAAGCAAACTCTAAGGAAATGGATCAAGGAAAGCTATCAATTCCCAGGTCATAAGTGAAAGGATTTGATCAAGAAAATGGACCTACACCAAAGCATGATAGAGGAAGAAAAGTTAGATTCATGGAAATTTGAAAATAAAGAGAGTTTATAAAGCAATTTTTTGCAGTAAATAGATAAGAGGAAGAAATATGGCACTTAAAGTCTCAAATGTCGTGGCTTCAAGTGGGAGATAAAAATACCTCCTACTTTCACAAGCAGACAAAATCCCTTGAAATAAGAAACAAAGTAAAAGAGATATTTCCTTATGGACAAACAAACTCTTTGAGGACTTCAAACGTGAAGATTTTCATAATTTTCAGGAGCTATATAATGAGGATGACGAGGTTGACATGCCCAAAGCACAAGAATTTATTCAATGCATCCCTCTTATTATTTCGGGCTCTGTAAAAAATTCCTTTTGAAGGAAGTCGAGGAGACAAAAATTCTAGATGCAATCTAGGATTTAGAACTAGATAAGGCTTCAGGTCCAGATGGTTTCTCCATTAGTTTTTATAGTAATTTCTGGACATGATTATTAATAAGGACTTATTGTGGATTCTGAAAAGTACAAGAAATAAAGAGAAGATAGGAGAGTACCAACTCCTCCATTCTTGGTCTCATTCCCAAAGAGTCAAATATGGTGAATTTCTCTCAATTCTACCCAATATTTATGTGCAATTCATCCTACAAAAGTTTGACCAAGATCATTTCTTCAACACTGAAAAAGATGCTTCTAGAACTCTTTTCAAAGAATTGGGGTGCTTTTATGCAATACAAATATTGGATAATATAATTATTGTTCAAGAATCAATCCACTCAAACAAGGAAGTAAGTGAGGCTTGAATAATGATCAAATTGGATATGGAAAGTTCTTTTGATTGGGTAAGGCACTCCTTTATTTTCTTAATGCCTGAGAAATTGGGTTTCAATAAAGAGTTTATAAGATGGATCAAAGCTTGTTTCAGGCCCCCCTAGATAGCTCCATTAGCTAATGGTCGAACCACACTCTTCTTTGTTGCTTCTAGAGATTTGAGACATGGTTGTCCCCTATCACCTCTTCTCTACATTATAATGGCTGAAAGTCTAAGCAGAAATCTAGAAATCACTAGATAGGAAGCCAAATTGGTAGGGTTGAGTGTAGCCTAAAATGTCAAGGGGGTTAATCATTAGAAATTTTCAAATGATGCACTCCTTCTTGAGGGGGTATCCAAAATAATTGTGGTTCACTTTAAGAACATCCTACACACATATCTAAATTTATATGTGGGAAAGGTTTATAAAAATAAGTGTCAAGTGTATGGGTGGAATTGTTCTGAATCTACCTTGAATGAGATATCTAGGATCCTTGAATTTACTCCTATTCTGGAATGCAAATATTTTAAAATATAGGAATTCTTATCTCTCTAGGAGCATCAAATGCAGACAATTGGGAGGAAGTTCTGCAAAAATTAAGGAAAATAATCAAATCCTGGGGTTCCCAATGATTGAATGTGGTAGGTAATTTAGTTTTAATTAAATCAATGCTTTCCTCTTTACTAGGTTATATGGGTTCAAGCTTGTTGGTTCCAAAGGGAATAATTCATCAAATATGTGATATTATGAGGAAGTTTCTTTTGCAAGGAGGTAAGGATAATGAAAACATATTTCATCTTGTTAATTGGAATATTGTTAATTTGCCAAAAAATTATGGAGGACTAACTATTGGACCTTGAGTTAACGAATTTAGCTTTGGGAGCCAAAATAGTATGGTGCCTCCTCTCAGATTCCAATGAATGATTGAAGATGGCCTTCATTCATAAACATTTTCATAAGAAACAATTTTTTTATACCAAAAAGAGAAGTATGGATAGAGTAAGGATCCAAGATATGGAAATTATGCAAGGTAGTAGCCCTAAATGTTATTGAAAAATTGGGATGGCGAACAAGAAACAGAGTGCTGATTCATCTTTGGGAATATTCCATGCTAACTAAAAAGCTTGCAAATGAAAATGTAGGAGTCAAGGAGTTGGCCTCATGGATGGAAGCAAAAGGACAGACAAATATTGTTGATATTTCATAGTGGGATCAAAATGGTCAGTGGATTGGATGAGTTGTCATGATTTTCCCTCACACCTTTAGTCACATTGGATCACCCTACTCAAAGCAGAGGAGGAATATTCTCCAATTATTACCTCCAATATGGATAGGAGAAAATGGATATGCAGTATGAAGAACATATACATAGTTCATGATGGTTATGAATTTTTGATTCAAAGCTTTTGTCATCCTCCTCTCGATCGACATTCGAGGAGAATCTAGAATAAAGATACATTTCCCAATGTAAAAATATTTTGTTGGGAGCTGGTTCATAGAAAAGTGTTGATTACAAAAAATCTTAGAAAAACAAAACATACATGGGCCCTATCGGCGTGTTTAAATTATGTGAGAAGGCTAAAGAAGATATTGCTCACCATTTCTGAGAGTTCCTGTTTGCAATGGAGGTCTAGAATCTATCTTTGGAAAAGGTGATGAATATCCCATCCATTCTAGTGAAATGGAAAGAAATGTTTGAGAAGTGGAGTGAGAAAATTCTTTGGTAGTGCAAACCATACTCAGTTTTTATGAGGAGTTGGATGGCACTTCCAAAGTATTTTTGCTAGGAGAATTGGCTCGCTCGAAATCAAGCAATCTTTAATGACCCCCACCCCAATCCAGTAAATTTGGCTCTTAAAGGGACTCAATTTCTCTTTGAGGAAATCTCCACTTGAGGATTCAATCCAAAGGACCTAAATGTGTTGTCTTCGAGCGAGCAAGATTGGATTCATTTGGGTAAGCTTTTAAATCATGTTGGAAACTTCAGATTTAAGTCTGTTGCTATTATTTCCTTCTTAATAAGGATGGAACTTGATGAATTTCAGAAATGGAGGAGACAAAAGGAGACTCTATTCACTTTTCTTTGATGGAGTCCCAAAGGGTGACCTTGGGGAGGTAGGAGTGGGAGGGGTTACTTTTCACTCGCACGAAGAAAGACATAATAAATATTCTTGGGGTCTAGGATTGCTATTTAACAATCACGTTAAATAGTTAGCACCATGGCAAGAAATAGACTTGGAAATATCAAGGAAATGTTGACATAACTTTGTCTATGGGGATTCGATTATTGTAATCCAATAAGTGGTCAAACTAAAAGAGAGCTCCAAGCAGATTCAAATTCCCATATTGCATAGGATAAGCCTTCAAATTGCAAAATTTGAAAGTGTGGAATTCTTTCATCTTAGAAGAAATCTCAATTCATTGACAGATCTATTGGATAATAAAGGTGCCACCATGGAACAAGGAGTGTTATCATTGGATGATGGTAACCCATTTCATAAGTGTTTATCATGATAAGAATTCATTTATCCTGGAATATGTATGTTGCAGTTGGACCCATCAAGTGAATCAAAGGAGGGGACACATGTTTTTCTGTTATCAGATCGTTTGTAGGATTTTCATTATATACTCATCCATTCTTATTGTTTTGGCAGCCCATTCACCACAAATAAGCCCGTATTTGTATACTCGTTTAGATCACCCATGTTCTCCAAGATCTGTCGGGGGACAGATGGAGGTCGAAAACCATTTCTAATAAATTAAAGTTGAAGTTTAATATTAGCACCTTCACACTTAATGCTCAGGAAGCATGCTTGAACAAGAAGTCATTAATGGAGCATGAAATAAAAATCAGATTAGAAATTATGGCTTTGGATCTTCATGTCTCATGATTACATGGAAACTGATGTGACATTCAAAGATTAAATAAGATTAAATAAGAAGAGGAGGTTTGTTCTTGCAAGCTCATAGATCCCCATCTAGTATTCATTCAGACTAAATGAATTAAAAGGAAATAATTAGTCCGCTATAATGGAGAACTGTCATAGCTCAGAGAATGAAGAGAGTAACTTCTATATAGCTAAATTGTCAGCTTCAATGGAGCTTCTTATAAGCATGATATCTAGGCAGGGGGAAATGATCCTAACATAATCAAGAGCCCATTTCAAATTGATAAATCAGAAGTTAAACATGTTGGAGGATAAATTGGCAAGGTTACAATTGGAAACTAATTGGTTGAATGTTAATATGGGAATATGATTCTTCCCTTAGAATCAGAATCATATGAGGAGAGAAGCAAAGAATACGAAGCCTTTGGAGTGCAACAGGAAATGATATCATATATATAAGCGGTGGAATCAAGAGATGCATCCTCCTCCTATCTACTAGGTTGTGAAAATGTTGGAAATGCAGACCCCCATGTTCAAGGGGTGAATCATGGAGAATAGTTTTTTTTTCATGCTACTTTAATCTATGTGATGGGTCCCATAAATAGGTATATTTTGAGGTTCATTGTGCTATTCTCCAGCCCTTAAAACTCTCCTTTTCTTATAATAATTCTCATTTTTATCCATAATATGCTTGGTAGGAAGACTAAAGGGTGTTTTTCATATTGAATGGACTAATGTGATCAATTTGCAGGAAAGAAGCATTTTTGGAAGAATTTACTATGCAGGGGCTTGATGGAGACAACCTAGAGAGAATATAGGGGGCTTGTCTACCTCATTAAATCTCTAACTCAGCTTGAGATCACAAAATCCTCACTCATAGCTCGAATTCACTAGCAACCGAGGGAATCCAAGTACATGTGAAGAACAAGGGGGACCAAATCTACAAATATCGAGATCTTGGAGAGGATCACTCCTCTTTTCAAGGGAGTTGTCAACTACCTTTTTGTATAAATAAACTAGCCAAGAGGCTCATTAGAATTTGAATTTTTGTTGCAGCTAGGAGTAGCTACTAGGAGCCTAGTTCTTGACATTATCATTCTTATTTTTCACTATGTATGTGACTATCGTTTTTTGTTAATGAGAAGTTTATTATTGGTCTACATCTGAGTTAGTTTTAGAGGGTTGAAAGCCTTGGGTTTGGGCCCAACCCATAGGATTTAGCCCCTCTCTTGTATTGATTTATTGTTCTTGTTTCAAAGTGTTGCAATTCTTTCCTTGTTTCAGTAAATGTTATATCACAAAAACTTGTAATTGCAAGCTTGACTATCACCTCTCTTGTGGGAAGAGTGATTGGAAAGATCCACAATAAAAACTAAAAAATATTTGTTTATGATTTCTTGGAAAGTTTTAGGTATTATATTGGAATCTCTCTGCATGTCTAATCTATGCAACTTAGGAGTTAGTAGCATTGGTTTGGCAATTGGACTTGCGTTGTTGGTTAGAGTAGACTTCAATAAAATTCAACTCATATTTTCCATGATTATTTACTTTGCTACAATAATGATCATTTGATGCATGTACTTGGCTAGCTACAGGAACTGTGTTGGTTTGCAAGGGTGGGAAAACCTTTCCACATCCACCTGTACATTTCCATCTTCCTCTTAAGCACCTTAGCTTGCTTCAAAATTTTGTCTTTGAATTCACTATGTTAAGGTAGATGGACACCGTAGAGAGACCTCCGAGGGGTACTAGGATTGGCTAAGGGGTTCCCACACCCTTCATTCAACTCCTTTTACCTTCATCCACCTTCCTTTGCCTTCAAGACACCATTTATGTCTTTGAAAAGCTCTTGGAACCTCCTTCTATAGCAAAACAGGACCTCTTGTAGTAATACAAGACCTCCTGTGGTAGACATGTATCACTATTTTCTTCAACCAATTTTTCTCCATACTCTGACTCTAGCATAGTTAAGTTTAATAATGGCCACTGCACTATGATTCGATGATTAGGGAAGACTCTAGGACCACTCCAACCTCATCCTTTCATCACTACAACCATCAGATAGAAAAACATAGTTAGAATTAGTATTTTTCTTCATAGGTATGTTAAAGACTGCATTCATCATTTTCAAGCAAGTGTGAGTAGATAAATGATGTTTGCAAGTAGGTTATCAATTTTAATTAAGTGTGCAAGTAAAGTAGCATGATTTAATTTTGAAAACAGATTATCCTTTTTCCTTTCACACAATTTCAATGAGAATTTACATTTGATGAATGAATTTTTCACCTTTGTAGTTAGAATCATGTTTGTTTATGGTTTCATAAGATTTTTTCACTGTAATTAGTTGGAGGAGTGGTCCTTGAACGCCTTGATTTGATTTCATGAATGAGGGTGGCATGAGTAGAACCAACATGTCTTGCATATATCACTGTCACCTCTAATTTTGTACAAACCACGTATTGATAATTTAAGTTGAGAA
Source organism: Pinus taeda (assembly GCA_000404065.3). Taxonomy (NCBI): domain Eukaryota; kingdom Viridiplantae; phylum Streptophyta; class Pinopsida; order Pinales; family Pinaceae; genus Pinus; species Pinus taeda. Next base: position 82,808 of record APFE030980103.1, read on the forward strand.
GCCCTTGGGTGTTGCAACATCCTTGGTGCGATACAAGGGCTCATCACTTTTTGGCGTCGTTGTCGGGGAGGTGTCCAAGTAGGTGTTGTTTCTGCTTAAGAGTTTCTTTTCTTTTTCTATTTTGCATCAATCTTATTGCTTTGAAAAAAAGTGAAAATTTAAAAAGAAACTTGTTCTTTCATGCCTCGTAGGAGTATGGATAACTAAGGGAAATTAGTGCCAAAAACCCCCACCCCCTCAAGTAGTCAACCTTCATTCATCTTCGGTGACTGTGAATTCCCTCTCTGACTATAGGGGGGTTAGAAGACCCTCTAGGTGAGAAACCTTGCATTTTTGAAGAACCTATAGGAGAAGAAGAACCTATCTCACCTACCCAAACCATGGTTGAAAACATGAACAATGAGATTTTCCTTATCTAAGAAACCAATGGAGAGGCTAGATTGAAAAATATAAGCCCTGTTTCCCTTCCACATTTCCATGGCCTTACCTTTGAGGACCCTGAAACCTTCAAGTTTGAGTGTGTTATTGTTTGTAGGACATATGACTATGCCTATGGTGAGTAGAAGATGAAGTTTTTCCTTCTACCCTCAAAGATGCAGCCTTGCACTGGTTTATGATTCTACCTGGAAGCCACAACACTACCTAGGCCCAAATGCAACAAGACTTCAATGAAAAATACTGATATTATTGTAGGTGCAAAGAAACGAATGAGGAAATCCTTAGGATGACCCTTCGACCTGATGAATCTTTAGAGGACTATGAGGAAATATTTCAACTCAATTATAGGAGGGCTAGCTATACCCTTGATCCTGAGTCAATCAAGTTGTTTCTTCTGCAAGGGATCAGGGAGGATGTAATGGAAACCTTCAACATGATATCTGGACGATATATCTACCAATTTCCTTATGATGACATCAAAACTATATTCAAGAACCACTCTAGGCCTTCTAGGAAGAAAGGTAGGTCTAGCCAAATCTTGTCCAATTCATCTCCCTCTATAAAAACCATCAAACATGAGATAGGAAGTATGTTGGAAGATTTTAAGAGTAAAATGTTGCATATCTTGCCTTGCAAATGGATTCTATGCAAATCAAAAGGAGGAAAGAGGAAGCAGAAAGGCCACTGGCTATCTTTTTCCCTAAATGTACTAAAAGAAATCCTAGGAATGCATGCCCACTGAATGTCATAGAAGTATGCTTAGTTTGCGAAGAGAATCATGTAATAGATACATGTCCCTCTATGTTAGGCCTAAATATTGTATACCAAGGAGGGGTAGAAGGTGAGTCAGAGCAGTCGTGCTTCATTAACCAAATGATATCTTGAGGTCCTTGGCCATATCAACAAGGCATGCAAGGTGCACATTATCCTCACTACAATCCAAATCAAAAAGCACCTTTCTAGCCTTGGTACCCTTCCACTCATCGAGATGGTTTCTCCATTAGTTTTTATAGTAACTTCTGATCATGATTATTAATAAGGAATTGTTGTGGATGTTGAAAAGTACGAGAAAGAAAGAGAAGATAGGATACAATAGAAACTCATCCATTCTTGCTCTCATTCCCAATGAATCAAATATGGTGAATTTCTCTCAATTCTACCCAATATCTATGTGCAATTCATCCTACAAAATTGTGACCAAGATCATTGCTTTAAGACTTAAAAATAGGCTTCTAGAACTCATTTCAGAGAATTGGGGTGGTTTTATGCAATACAAATATTGGATAATATAATTATTGTTCAAGAATCAATCCACTGAAACAAGTAAGTAGGTGAGGCTAGAATAGTGATCAAATTGGATATGGAAAATGCTTTCGATCGGGTAAGGCACTCCTTTATTTTCTTAATGCTTGAGAAATTGGGTTTCGGTAAATATTTTATAAGATGGATCAAAGCTTGTATCAAGTCCCCCTGGATAGCTCCATTAGTTAATGGTCAGACCACACTCTTATTTTTTGCTTCTAGAGATTTGATATAGGGTTGTCCCCTATCACCTCTTCTCTACATTATAATGGCTAAAAGTCTGAGAAGAAATCTAGAAATTGCTAGATAGGAAGCCAAATTGGTAGGGTTGAGTGTAGCCTAAATGTCAAGGGGGTTAATCATTAAATATTTTTAAATGATATGCTTCTTCTTGAGGGGGTATCCAAAATAATTGTGGTTCACTTTAAGAACAAGCTACACACATATCTAAATTTATTTCAGGGAAAGGTTAAATTAAAAAGTATATGGGTGGAATTTTTCTGAATCTATCTTGGATGAGATATCTAGGATGCTTGAATTTCCTGCTATTATGGAATGGAAATATTTTAAATATATAGGAATTCTTATCTCCCTAGGAGCATCAAATGCATACAATTGGGAGGATGATGTGCAAAAATTAAGGAAAATAATCAAATCCTAGGGTGTAGAGTGGTTGAATGTGGCAGGTAAGGTATTTTTAATTAAATCCATGCTTTCTTCTTTACCAGGTTATATGGGTTTAGGATTGTTGGTTCCAAAGGGAATAATTCATCAAATATGTGATCTTATGAGGAAGTTTCTTTGGCAAGGAGGTAAGGATAATGAAAACATATTTCATCTTGTTAATTTGAATATTGTTAATTTTCCAAATTATTATGGAAGACTAGCTATTAAGGACCTTGAGTTAACGAATCTAGCTTTGGGAGCCAAAATAGTATGGTGCCTCCTCTCAGATTCAAAGGAATGGTCAAAGATGGCCTTCATGCATAAACATTTTCATAAGAATCAATTTTTAATACCAGAAAGAGAAGTATGACTAGAGTAAGGATCCAAGATATGGAAATTATGCAGGTTAGTAGCCCTAAATGTTGTTGAAAAATTTGGATGGAAAACAAGAAATGGAGCGCTTATTCATCTTTGTAAATATTGAATACTAACTGCAAATCTTGCAAATGAAAACGTAGGAGTCAAGGAGTTGGCCTCATGGATGGAAGCAAAAGGACATACAAATATTGTTGATATTTCACAGTGGGATCAAAACGGTCAGTGGATTAGATGGAGTTTTCATGATTTTCACTCACACCTTCAATCACATTAGATCACCTTGTTCAAAGCATTGAAGGGACATGCTCCAATTATTACCTCCAATATGGATAGGAGAACATGGATATGCAGTAAGAAGAACATATAAATAGTTTAGGAAGGTTATGAATTGTTGATTCAAAGCTTTTGACATCCTCCTCTGGATCGACATTGGAGGAGAATCTGGAATTAAGATAGATTACCCAATGTCAACCTATTTTGTTGGGAGTTGGTTCATAGAAAATTGTTGATTACAAAAAATCTCAGAAAACATAACATACATGGGCCCTCTCGGTGTGTTTTATGTGAGAAAGTTGAAGAAGATATTTCTCATCTTTTCCGATAGTTACTGTTTGCAGTGGTGGTCTGGAATCTAGCTTTGGAAAAGGTGATGAATATCCCATCCATTCCATTGAAACCAGACTCTATTTTTATGAGGAGTTGGATGGCACTTCCAAATTATTTTTGCTAGGAGATTTGGCTCGCTCGAAATCAAGCAATCTTTAATGACCCCCACCCCAATCTAGTAAATTTGGCTCTCAAAGCAACTCAATTTCTCTTTAAGGCAATCTTGACTCGAGGATTCAATCCAGAGGACCTAAATGTGTTGTCTTCGAGCGAGCAAGATTGGATTCATTTGGGCGAGCCTTTAAATCATGTTCATAACTTTATATTCAAGCATGTTGCTATTAATTCCTTCTTAATAAGGATGGAACTTGATGAATTTCAGAAATGGAGGAGACAAAAGGAGGCTCTATTCACTTTTATTTGATGGAGAATCGAAGGGGGTAACCTTGGGGGGGGGGGTGGGAGTGGGAGGGGTTATCTTTTACTCACACCGAAGAAAGACAAACTCAATATTCTTGGGGTCTAGGATCACTATTTAACAACCAAGTTGAATGTTTAACACCATGGAAATGTCTAGTCTTGGAAATATCCAGGAAATGTTGACATATCTTTGTCTATGGGGATTCGATGATTGTAATCTAACAAGTAGTCAGACTAAAAGAGAGCTTTGAGTAGATTCAAATTCCCATATTGCATAGGATAAGTCTTCAAATTGCAAAATTTGAAAGTGTAGAATTCTTTCATATTAGAAGAAATCCCAATTCATTGGCAGAATTGTTGGAAAATAAAGGTGCCACCATGGAACAAGGAGTGTTATCATTGGATGATGGTAACCCATTTCAAAAGTGTTTACCATGATAAGAATTCATCTATCTCAGAATATGTATGTTGCAGTTGGACCCATCAAGCAAATTAAAGGAGAGTAAACATGTTGTCCTGTTATCAGATCATTTGCAAGATTTTCGTTATATACTCTTTCATTCTTATTGTTTTGGTGAACCATTCACCATGAAGAAGCTCGTATTTGTATACTCATTTAGATCACCCATGTTCTCCAAGACCCGTCAAGGGAAAAATGGAGGTCAAAACCAACTTGTAATAAATTTGATTTGAAGTTTAATACTAGCACCTTCACACTTAATGCTAAGGAAGAATGCTTGAACAAGCATTCATTAATGGAGCATGAAATGCAACTCAAATTAGAAATTATGGCTTTGGATATTCATGTCTGATGATTTCATGGAAACTGATGTGACATTCAAAGAGTAAATAAGATTGTTGGTCCAAAAAAGTAGAATGTTATGGCTATAAGAAGAGGAGGTTTGTTCTTGCAAGCTCAAAGATCCCCATCGAGTATTCATTCCGACTAAGTGAATTAAAGGAAATCTTTAGTTCACTATAATGGATAACCGTCATAACTCAGAGAACGAGGAGAGTAACTTCTATATAGCTAAATTGTTAGCTTTAATGGAGTTTATTATAAGCATGATATCTAGGTAGGGGGAAGTTATCCCTACATAATCGAGAGCCCATTTCAAATTGGTAAATCAGAGGTTAAACCTGTTGGAGGCTAAATTGACAAGGTTACAATTGGAAACTAATTGGTTTAAGCATCCGAGGAGAGAATCAAAGAATATGAAGCCTTTGGAGTGCATCAAGAAATGACTTTGGATCTATAAGTGGTGGAATCAAGAGATGCATCCTCTTCCTCTCTACTAGGTTATGAAAATATTGGAAATGCAGACCCCCCTGTTCAAGGGGTGAATCCTGGAGAATAGTTTTTTTTTCATGCTTGTTTAATCTATGTGATTTGTCCCATAAATATGTATATTTTGAATTTCATTGTGCTATCCTCCAGCCCTTAAAACTCTCCTTTTCTCATAATAATTCACATTTTTATCCATAATATGTTTGGTAGGAAGACTAAAGGGTGTTTGTCATATTGTATGACTTAATGTGATCAATTTGTAGGAAAAGAAGCATTTACTATGCAGGGGCTTGATGGAGACAACCTAGAGATAATATAGGGGTCTTGTCCACCTCATTAACTCTCTAACTCTGCTTGACATCACAAAATACTCACTCATAGCTCGGATTCACTAGCAACCGAGGGAATCCAAGTACATGTGAAGAACAAGGGGGACCATATCTACAAATCTCGAGATCTTTGAGGGAATCACTCCTCTTTTCAAGGGAGTTTTCATCAAGTACCATTTTGTCTAAATAAACCAACCAAGAATCTCATTAAGATTCAAATTTTTGTTGCAGCTAGGAGTAGCTACAGTGAGCCTAGTGCTTGAAATTATCATTCTTATTTTTCACTATGTATGTGACTATCATTTTATGTTAATGAGAAGTTTACTATTGGTCGGCATCTGAGTTAGTTTTAGAGGGTTTAAACCCTTGGGTTTGGGCCCAACCCATAGGATTTAGTCCCTCTCTTGTATATATTTCTTGTTCTTGTTTCAAAGTATTGCAATTATTTCCTTGTTTTAGTAAATGTTATATCATAAAAACTTTGAATTGCAAGCTTGAATATCACCTCTCTTGTGGGAAGAGTGATTTGAAAGATCCACAATAACAACTCAAAAATATTTGTTTATGATTTCTTCGAAAGTGTTAGGTATTATATTGAAATCTCTCTACATGTCTAATCTTTGCTACTTAGGAGTTAGTGGCATTGGTTTGGAAATTGGACTTGAGTTGTAGGTTAGAGTAGACTTCAATAAAATTCAACTCATATTTTCCAGAATTATTTAATTTGCTACAATAATGATCATTTTATGCATGTACTTGTATAGCTGCAAGAACTGTTCTGCTTTGCAGGGGTGGGAACACCTTTCCATATCCATCTGTACGTTTCGATATTCCTCTTAAGCACCTCACCTTGCTTCAGAACTCTGTCTCTAAATTCACTCTTTTAAGGTAGATGAAGGACACTATGGGCATCAACTCTGGTGCAAGATAGAACTCCGAGGGGTATTAGGCTTGGCTAAGGGGTTCCCACACCCTTCATTTACCTCCTTTTACCTTCATCCACCTTCCTTTGCCTTCTAGACACAATTTATGTCCTCGAAGATATCTCAATACCTCCTTCTGTAGCAAAATAGGGCCTCCTATAGTAATACCTAACATCCTATAACAGACATGTAGCACTATTTTCTTCAACCGATTTTGCTCCATACTTTGAATCTTACATAGATTAGTTGAATAATGCCCCCCACACTATGATTCGATGATTAGGTAGGACTCTGGGACCACTCCAACCTCATCCTTTCATCATTGGAACCATCAGATAGCAAAATAGAGTTAGAATTAGTATGTTTTTCATAGGTATGTTAAAGATTGGATTGATCATTTTCAAGCAAGTGTGAGTAGATAAATGATGTCTGCAAGTAGGTTATTGATTTCAATTAAGTGTGCAATTAAAGTAGCATTATTTACTTTTTCAAATAGATTATCCTTTTTCCTTTCACGCAATTTCAATCAACATTTACATTTGATGAATGGAATTTTCACCTTTGTAGTTAGAATAATGTTTGTTTAGGCTTTTAGAATATTTTTTCACTGTAATTAGTTGGAGGAGTGGTCCCTGAACACCTTAATCTGATTTCATGAATGAGGGTGGCATGAGTAGAACCTAACATGTCTTGAATATATCAGTGTCACCTCTAAGTTTGTATGGACCACAAATTGATAATTTAAGTTGAGAAGCCTTTGGGTGTTGCAACATCCTTGGTGCGATACCAGGGCTCATCACTTTTTGGTGTCGTTACTGGGGAGGTGTCTAAGTAGGTGTTGTTTCTACTTTAGAGTTTCTTTTCTTTTTCTGTTTTATATCAGTCTTATTTCTTTGAAAAAAATGAAAATTAAAGAAAAAAACTTGTTCTTTCATGCATCGTAGGAGTAGGGATAACTAAGGGATATTCTTGCCAAAAACCCCCACCCCCTCAAATAGTCAAACTTCATTCTTCTCCGGTGACTCTGAATTCCCTCTCTGACTATAGGGAAGTTAGAAGACCCTCTAGGTGAGAAACTTGAAATTTTTGAAGAACCTATAGGAGAAGAAGAACCTATATCACCTACCCAAACCATGGCTGAAAACATGAACAATGAGATTTTCCTTATAAGAGAAACCAATGGAGAGGCTAGAATGAAAAATATAAGCCCTGGCCAAAAACAAGAACAATGAGATTTTCCTTATCAAATAAACCAATGGAGAGGCTAGAATGAAAAATATAAGCCCTGGCTAAAAACAAGAACAATGAGATTTTCCTTATCAAAGAAACCAATGGAGAGGCTAGAATGAAAAATATAAGCCCTGCTGCCCTTCCATATTTCCATGGCTTGACCTTTGAGGACCCTGAAAACTCCAATTTTGAGTGTGTTGTTGTTTGTAGGACCTATGACTTTGCCTCTAATGAGGAGAAGCCGAAGTTGTTTCCTTCTACCCTCAAAGATGCAACCTTGCGCTAGTTTATGAGTCTATCTGGAAGTAGCAACACTACCTGGGCCCAAATGGAACAAGCCTTCAATGACATATACCGATATTATTGTAGGTCCAAAGAAAAAATGATGAAATCCTTAGATGACCCTTAGACCTAATGAATCTTTAGAGGATATGAGGAATTATTTCAACTCAATTATAGGAGGGCCAACTATACCCTTGATCCTGAGTCAATCAAGCTAGTTCTTCTCTGGGGGGTCAGGGAGGATGTAATGGAAATCCTCAACATGCTATGGGGAGGATATACCTACCAATTTCCTTATGATGACATCAAAACTATATTCAATAACCACTCTAGGGCTACTAGGAAGAAGGGTAGGTCTAGCGAAAGCTTGGCCATTTCCTCTCCCTCTACAACAACCATCAAGCTAGAGATAAGAAGTATGCTGGAAGATTTGAAGAGTGAAATGTTTCATACCTTTTCCTTGCAAATAGATATTATGCAAATCAAAAGGAGGCAAGAGGAAGCAAAAAGGGAACTAGATATATTTTTGCCTAAATGTACTAAAAGAAATCCTAAGAATGAATGCCCAATGAATGTCATAGAAGTATGCTTATTCTATGAGGACAATCATGCAATAGATAAATTTCCCTCTCTGTTAGGCCTAAAGGTTGTATACGAAGGAGGGGTAGAAGGTTGTTCAGAGTAGTTGTGCTTCATTAACCAAAGGAGACCCCCAGGTCCTCGGCCATATCAACGAGGCATGGAAGGTGGACATTATCCTCAGTACAATCCAAATAAAAAAGCACCTTTCCAACCTTGGTAACTGTTGATCACTTTAATTGCTTATTAATTTAAACAGTCGAGTGCCACATAAATTGTCAACTCGGGAAAGTCCGATTATTTCAAAGGTGACTACGTACTGTATGTACTCAATTTTAATAGCATTAAAAAGCTATAGTATAAACAATTCACACTTTATCAAACCTCTACTCTGTGTTACAACAGTTATAGTTTGTTACAGGTGTTAGTGTCAGTCTTTCCAACCTTCCTCCAGTGATCAAATATGCTCTTACAAAGTGATTGTGAAGTGTCAAGGTCAAATTTTGTCATTTCAGTGAGTCTTCAAGCAAAATTTGTTTACTAGGCATTAGGTCTAGGGTTTGCTCTCACTCTTTTCAAAGTTGCCCAAATGCCAATCTATGTCACTATTCAGCTAAGTCTATCATCATTCATAGGGTTGTCATTATCATCTCAATGTCTAATGAGTCATTTTACACCTTGTTCATGCTTCAGTTACAAGGTCATTTCCCTCTCCTAGGGTTTTGAAAGCTAATTTCTCTTAGATGGTGAAATCATTAGTAAAACTTATAACCAGATGTTCATACACCTTCCTCTATCTTTCATATACCTTATCAAACACTTCCCGTCACTGAGATCCCCAAAATTCCTCATTTTCGCACAAACCCTAGTTTCTAGCTACAACCTGGCAATTTTCTAGGTTGGGCCTGTGTTTTGCCCTTTTGGACCCCTTCCCCTCACTCAATCTCTAAGATTCCACTTTCCCCTGCTTCCTAACATCCCTCCCTACTTACAAAAATTTCCCCAAGAATTTAGAAGCCCCTTATCCCCTTCATTTCGCTTCATTTAAGAAAAATTCCTTGTTTCACACATCGGGATAAGTTTTACTCAAAATATGTTTTAGAGAAATCAAAGATGAATTTTGGGAAACTGAGAGAGGTTTTTTTCCACAACATTCCCAAGAAGAAAAAACTCCTTCACTTTTTGTACAGGTGTCATGGTTTGAGAGAAATGTCAAGAATACCGTTGCCTCAGGAGAATCAAAGACACCTCTGAAGTGACCTTGGGAAAATCAAGTTTTCTCCTAGCTTGGTTGGCCAAATGATTTTTTTTTGTGGGTAAAATGATAACTATACACAATGAGCTTTCCAATGAGCTATCATGAGCTCAATTTGGGGTTGAGGAAGGCATTCAAAACTTGACTGGAACAACACTCTTCCTTGAAGCAGCCTCATTTGGCACTTTTTGACCAGCCTTGGGAGATTTGATTTTTGACAGGGCAAATGAACTTCAAATTGAAAAATTCTAGTGGGGTTGGAAAGTATACTCAAAGACCTTTCCAACTAGCTATCCTGAACCCAATTCCGACACCGGTAAAGCATCCAAACGCCTCCTGCAAAAGCGCACGACCTCTTGGGTGGGTGCGACCTCTCCAGGGGGTTCCAGCAGTTAGAAAATAACATGGGCGCGACCTCTTGGGTGTGCGCGACCTCTTGGGCAATTTTCACAGGAATTCATCTACAACTCAGGAATTCGCCCAGCTTTGACCAGTTTCGACTTGGGATGGGATTTTTCACCCTCTTTGATGTAATTAATGTATTTTCATGTTGACATGACACTTATTTACCTATTCTAGAAGATTCATTCATGAAATAGCAAACATTTAATGAATGAGTTGGTTTCCTAGCTTATAGAGGCAAGTTGTTTTGACTGCCTAGATTTTAGTGCTCAGTTTAGAATTGGTTGAAACAGCTCCTAGAAGGATGAGCTCGACCCCTAGAGGCAAGGAAAGGTGTTAGCTTGCCTATATTATGTATTTTCTTAGTCATTTTCAGAGGTTGGAAAAGGTTGGACTCTTGAGGGAGAAAGCTTCTATTGTATTACTCATTGTATCTATGCAATTTTTGGTTAAGGAAGACCAGGGTTTTGCAGTCCTTTTTGGGATTCTTGTGGTTACATGTATTGATGGTGTGCTTCTCATTGTACTTGTAAGTTGGTTATGTGAATCATATTCTTACTTTTTCTTCTGCAAATTAGGCAAATGAAGTGTTAAGGTAGAATTCATGGTTGCTATGCTCTGCCTTTAAGTTTGTTTAATAGCAATGTTTTCAGCTGTTTAAGTAGAATTCAAGGTGCTTGCTTGCTCTCCTTAGCTTCTCATCAATCATTCTAATCCATCCACATCTATCAAAGGCATCAATACAGTCTCCTACCTTGCCCCAAAGAACCCCCTGCGAAAACTGTGTCCAATCCCCGCACCCAAAATTGCCTTTCCCCAATTTTCCACCAAAACCATAAAAACCCCTAAATCAATCCTTTTTATCAGTTTACAAGCCTAAAATCAGTGTTTCCATATTGGTTGTCTCGCCCATCGAAGATCTTTACCGAGATAGACCGGAGAGAGCCCTCTCCTGCCCCGTAGGGCTAGCTACGAGGCTAAGTGGTTTGATGTTGCCTTGGAGTTTACCTTTCTCAGCCTGAGGTGAAATTTCAAGTGCTAGCATATTGGCGACCATACTGGGGAGAAAAAAATTGTTTGTGGATTGATGTGTTTGTTTCATAAGTCTTAGACGAAGTCTCAAGATATGCCATGTAGCCTTCGAAACGCTTTTGCTTTGCATAAGCGCAAGTAGATAAACGTTTCTTCAGTCAATCTCCGTGAGCTTGTGAATACGGCACTTCGATTGAATTTTACCCCAGTGTATTGTAAAATCTAAACTTTGGATGATAAGTTGAGATTTTTCACAGGCTGAAATCGTTCACCTGGCGACTCCTTTCATGAATAATCCAGCGATCAGTGCTTCATGGTGACTTCACTGCAGAGAGATCTGTAGCTTTGAGCTTTTCAAGATGGACCAAATCACAAAAAGATACACTCCCTTGAGCCGAGATCACATCCCTGGTTTTCCAAATAAAATTCCGAAGGTAGATTGGTCAAGGAATTTGCCTACATTTAA